>CACRXP010000938.1:26746-93128 GCA_902702965.1 Spirometra erinaceieuropaei | reverse complement strand
AAATCGGCCACTCGGAGGTTAGACCCTAACTCTCAACTAGCAACACACGTTGGGGAAACGGGGCATACTTTTGACCTCCAGAGGGCTACCATCTTAGGCCGAGGCAACACAAAAACAGAACGGCTAACTCTTGAGGCGTGGTTCTCCGATACCCACTCTATCAACAGGCATCTGGACCTTCCTGCAGCTTACAAAGTCCTACGTCATCACAACTGTAGAGCTCAGGACCAAACAACCACACCGGACTTAAGAAGACAGCACGGAGATAGCCCGACGCTGACCTTACTCGGTGAGGAAGAACAAGAACCGCCAGACCGACCGCCCGACTAAAGTCCAATCAGCTCCCCTCGACGGAGTGGTGACTCATAAAGCGCACAGGCAAAAACGCCCGTCAACCATTTCCTGAGAGGCCGACGCAGCATGAGGAGAGAGAAAAATCGATCAGCATGAGGCCGGCCAACACAGCTTGTCACTTCAAATTAACTTTCTGATCGATTAGGTGCAGTTTACGCTTTGACAATGAAGAGCCGACCCAGCTCTTTGAAACGTCAGCAGTTAAATAAACTTGTTCCGGAGAGCCAATTTTCTTCTTCTAATAATCTTCCCGGATCTCTAAACTTTTCCAATCTGAGCAAATACACTGATTGATCAAGAAACCCTGGAAGCTGATTGGTTGTCCCACCTAGCCACTACATTCCTTCCATCAACTGACGGGTCCAGCGTTCTAAACAATAGAGCAGTTTTATTCACGCATTATCTACCTTTACGGAATCCGTACTGAGCGTCTTATAGCAGATTATGCTGCTCTAGGGAGGGCATTCGTTCTTGCTTATTTATATTTTCCGCACTTTTGTAGTGAGGCTGTTTAGTCTGCAGTTGTTTGCGGAGACCTCGCTTTTTCCGTTAGATAGGGGTGTAATCTGTGCAGATTTCCAGTCGGCGGTAAATAGGCTGTTTCGAACAAGGATTTGAAGAGCATGGACGGCGGTTTGGACAGTTATCCAGCGTGTTACTTCATCAAGTTGTTCGGCATGTCCTCTGACCAAGACTATTTTGACTCATTCAGCGTCAAGAGTTCCATGCGAGCAATAGATTCTTCGAAAAAATCACAGTCTCCATCGTTGGGTGCTTCACAAAATTGAAGTCGGGAGGAATAAATCCACTTTACCTCCGAAGGATGGACTTGAACAAGTATGACAGTTGTTGAGTTTTTCCCCTATTCGCACTAAGCTCTAGGTCTTAACTAGGTTTCAATAGGGGAAATGGGCCTCTGTTTCGCGTACTCTTTCATATGTTGCCGTAGAATAACTTCTGATTCCTTATAGTCTGGCTCACCAAATCCTTCCCGAAAACATACCGTGTCCTGAAGATTAGTTGTTTCTCTTCCTATCCAAGAGCAATATCCTCACTTTATATGCAGGGTCAAAGTGAATGTCAGTATGCGAATCGGGAACAATTAGGAAACGTTACTAAAACATAGGCAGTAATATTATAGCGGTAACTAAATGTCGTCACGAACCGTCAGGACGATATTGGTCTTGTGGCATTGTGAAGTGTAATTGTGTGCTGAACCAGCTTTATCTTAAAAGACCTGAGGAATGAGGACATTAAGATATATGCAGGCAGGGGGATGGGCCTCTGTTAGCGGAGACGTAAAACACTTTTTGGCTTATATGGCAAAAATGGTCCGACATCTCGTTCCCAAAACAGCGATCGCACCCTTTTCAATGACATCAGGTAAGTTGTTTGAATTAATTCCACACATTAGCGCCAAAAACTGCACTCAGTTAACTTCAGGCGTATGTTCGATCGGCAGGCGTCTGTGCGCAAATACACTGATTGGTCAAGAAGCACTGGACCCTGATTGGTTGTCCCACCCAGATTGTCGAGGTCGGAATACGAGCGAAAATATTCCGAGACCTGTGTCCTTCAGTGCATAACTGGTAATGTGGTTAATGTATATATTCCTCCCGTGCTGTGGCTTCTTGTTTCTCAGAGACATATTTTATTATGAAGAGAGAAGACTCGTCGGAAAAATTGAGTTGTACTCGTAAATTTTCGAGCTGGTGACACCAACCCGTCGTCAGACGAAATAAACAGTGGAGAAAGTGAACTGGTCAGAATAAATTTGCTGGCGTGACAGGGCAGCCAGTGACAGGCAAGCAACTTATGTGTGAATGGGGGTGGACAGATAATTAGGCTGGGATCCGTGGCGGGGGAGGGAAGGGGGAATTGTTGCGTCTCCCTGTGTTGGAGGGTAGGGGGGATGACGAATCAATGGAACTATGGGCAGTGGGATGAATGGTCGTCGATCCGGCATGCGGGCGGAGATCAGTGAGCCCAACGTAGAGGTGTTACGGGTTGCAGTTGCGGTTCGCTGTGTCTGGGGGTGTAATGGGGTGACGAAATAGTGCGATTCTACATGGCCCAGTGTGGATTAGCGGCTGCTGTTAGGTCGTGGGCGCAAGTCAGTGAGCCGGGCGCGCAGACCTTCGTAATGAGCATCTAGATCGACATGGCGATTGATGCTTGTCGGGTTAGAGTGCCAGGCTTCGAGGAATTCACGAGCGTGTTTGGTGTTCGCCATGGCAACAACTTCAGTTCCTTCCCAGTTGAAGCGATGGTCGCATTCAAGGGCGTGTGCAAACACGAGTGACAAGGGATCACGTCGGCGAATGGCTAGTTTATGCTCGTTTATACGCGTCCCAAGTCGTCGGCCTGTATGGCCAACATAGTCGCAAGAGCGGTTGGCGCACGGAATGCGGTAGATGACATTGGTTTGCTGCTCTTTAGGTATAGGGTCTTTCACTCGCGATAGTGTTGCGCGCACAGAGGACGCCGGCTTGTGGGCAAGGAAGATGCCAAACCGGTTTAGTTGTCGGGCGATCGCTTCGGAAATACCCTGCATGTAGGGTAGCGAGTAGAATTTCCGATGTTCTGGTCCCTCATTAGAACCAAAGCCTTGTGGTTGTCTTTGATGCCTGAGACAATTTTTTACAAAGCTGACCGGGTATCCGTTGAGTCGGAATAACCGATACAGGAAAGCGAGTTCTTTCTTACGTAGATCGTCGCTGCTGCAGTACCGATAGGCCCGGTGGAAAAGGGTTCGGACACAGCTCCTTTTATGAGCCGCAGGATGGTTGCTTTCATAATTAAGAATGACGTCAGCACTGGAGTCTTTTCGGTAGACGCTTGTTGCAAGGCCGCCATCACTTAGTCTTTGGATACTAACGTCTAGAAACGGGAGAATGCCTGTTGCCTTTTCGCAAGTAAACTGGATAGCTGGGAACACGCTATTCAGACTCAGGTGTAGCTGCTCAATTTCGCAGGTCTTCATGATAACAAACGTATCATCTACGTAGCTGAGCCACATTTTTGGTTTAAAGGTTCGCATAACCTCCTATTCTAGTTGTTTTAGTACTAGTTCAGCTAGTAGACCTGATATTGGCGAGCCCATTGGTGTGCCCCTAACCCTATTTTATTATCCCTAAACGCGCCAGTGAGATCTGCAATTGTGTTGATTTAGAAAATGCACTGAGTTTAAAACAGACTGTCAGTTTGTATAGATTACAAAGTGGAATATCAGGCGGTGCAGAGAGTGATGAACACAGTGATTGCAGCTTCAGAAGGCAATTTTCCCCAAAAAATTTCTCAATGTGTCCATTTACTTAAAAGCAAAGTGGACAGGTAATTGACTGCAAAAACCCGGGTAGCGGGAAGGGCATTCAGCGTGTGCTGCAGTAAGTCCTCTCGTTGTTACGATGTAGCCCATTCCACATGCCGGGCGTTGCGTGCGCCTTTTGAAAATTATGTGAATAAATTGAAGAGCGAGCTGTGTGCTTGCTGCAAGTAGACTGAATCATCGCTGTTGTGCGGGGTTTCGTAAAGCCACGTAGGTAATTTTTTTCAGGTCGAAAACTCAATTCAGAATTTCGGATAACATTTGATGAGTTAGCAAATCTACCGTAAATGACTGAAGATTCTGAAAGAATTTGTCGAGCAGCGGCAGAATATCGGCGAAACACGCGTGTGTGGACTTTTGGCTAGTACCTGTGCTGTTGGTATGGAATCACCTTGTCCTAAAGCATTTGTCCTCAAAAAAACGTCTCATTGTGACCTTTTATCGAATGAATAGAGTGGACTGCAAAAACCCGGGTAGCGGGAAGGGCATTCAGCGTGTGCTGCAGTAAGTCCTCTCGTTGTTACGATGTAGCCCATTCCACATGCCGGGCGTCGCGTGCGCCTTTTGAAAGTTATGTGAATAAATTGAAGAGCGAGCTGTGTGCTTGCTGCAAGTAGACTGAATCATCGCTGTTGTGCGGGGTTTCGTAAAGCTACGGCCTCCTGCAAAGGCGACTAACTGTAGGTGTGCTACCTCATGAAGTGTTAACCAAAATTCAGAAATATGTTTTCAGCGGCCTTTTGCAGATTTTACTCAGAATGTCAATAAACAGGTTGAGAAAGCATTTTGGACAAAGCAGAGGATGGAAGCCAATGTGGTGTTTTGCAGTTCAATTTTTTGTGGAAGGCAGCCGTTATCCGTGGAGAGAATCTGTTTATAAATGTCCCTCGCGCGACTCAGAATTCGAATTCGCGCCCAGAATGTGATGACCACGCTGATTGCAGAATCAGAAGACATTTTTCTTCAAAAATTGTCTTCATGTGGCCCCTCACATTCAAAAGCAAAGTGGACAGTTTATTGTCTGCCAAAACCCGGGTAGCGGGAAGGGCATTCAGCGTGTGCTGCAGTAAGTTCGCTTGTCGTTACGATGTAGCCCATTCCACAAGCCGGGCGGCGTAGGCGCACTTTGCAAATTATGTGAATAAACTGAAGAGCGAGCTGTGCGCTTACTGCGAGAAGGTTGAATCATCAGTGATGTGCAGGGCTTCATAAGGCGGCGTATTTCTGCAAGGATGATACAATTGCTCAGTTCTGACTGATCCCTCTAGCACTCGTAGCTTCATTCGTGGACGCGGGCTATAAATTTTAATGTAAGACACAGATGAACGGAGACATGCGTCTCAGCCTACTTGCTGAGAGACTTTTGAAGCTTATGTACATGCAGACTGTTAAATATTTTCCTACGGTGTATCCTACAGTCTCCTGGCTTGCGCACATTCAAAAACTAGCGTTGGTACAGTTCATTCCTAATGTCGCGTCGTTTTGCTAAGATGATGCAAATGGCACACGCCGCAGTTTAAAACAACTTCCCCTCTAATTCGTACATTATTATCAGATCAGAAATTTAACATGCAATACCTCTCATAAGGTGTCAATTCCGAATGTCGTAATATGCTTCTTATCTTTGACGCTAAATTCTTCCTTCAGTTTTGTTTTCCTACACTGCATACCGAAGCGCCATGCATCCTTCCTCATTGTAATCAACCGAACGGATAAATCGGATGCATCTGTGTTCATCATAAGGACTTACATATGATCTGAGGTTTCCTAAAGAAATATTCGGGTTATTGGGGTGAATGGGACTGCCGGGGACTCGATTGGAGGAAGCGATCTATTAATAGAAGCATCCTTTCAAATTTTTTTGAGCTGAAACTTTTCCCTTGACATCCAGTTGTCTACTCCACTTGGAGACCATAAGATCCTGAAGAAGTTAACACGATCGCTGGGACAAGAGCTTTATTAGCCTAACGTTTCTGATTCCTGCTCGAACCCATCATCAGAGACAAAAGTCGATACGGGTGGTTCATGCGCAAGGTGCTGCCGTATTCATAGGATGCAGTCACCATGCCACCGCATACCTATGAAAATTCAAGGCTCTCCCCTTCATTGGGGATTGTTGCACTCGGTGTGAGGACCGTTTGATGGCCGAAATTCGCGCCGTTAATTGCTGCAATTTCATCACGTGCGTTGGATGTTGGTGTGATGATTGCTCGACCATTTGACGCACCGACCCTAGTTTTGGAATAACTGTTCATCTGTGCGCTCCCCGCCTGGCCAATTTCTCCGCCTAGGCGAAGTCTAATAGAATGGGTGCCAGCGAACCATGACTCAAGCAGCTCCCGGCCCACGCGGTTGTCTCCTCTAACTCGCATTTCGGCCTCTTCGAATTCTAATGTGTGGCCGGATCTCGTCGAATGAACCACAACTGCACCAGATTCGACAAACGACTCCAGACGATTCTTGACGTGGCAGCGGGTCTTTCAGCTTTAATGTGGCGGTTGCTTCCTTTCTGTGTGCAACTTCAACTCCAAGTGGCGCATAAGACCACTTTGTTCGAGAAATTGCGTCAAACTACTTCCAGTAATGTGTTTCTGCGACATTTTGTGAATGTCTGACGTGACTGTTAAAGGTTTTGCGCATCAGTGATTTCCCCAATGTCGGAGTAACTCCAAACCGACGCATTAATTTCTAGAGAATATTACAAAACGGAAATTTGAAAACTGGAGTATTTACCAGAAGACGTACCGGGAACGCCGATTTCCTCACAGTGGCAAAATATCGACCAAAAACTGGTCTGGACCTCTAGTTAGTACGGTGAATAGAGTAATACACACTCTATTCCATTGGCTCCGACGTAGACTCTTTTCCACGCAGATTCGCTGCAGCGATTTCTGACATCAGAAGCTAGCATGCTTCTTCTCTACACTCGGGAGCTTAACTTCCTTACCTAAGAAGGCGTTATGTAATTACCGACAAAGATAAAGTAGACTGGAATAGCTATTTCGGGCTTATTAGCCGTCGTCAGCCAGTCACACCCAACCCCAGCAGCGGCTGCTGGGGTTGGGCTCGCGAGAGAGAGCCGGTAAGGCACAACGGAACGAGTGAGTTCCGTAAGAACGATCGGTGAGCATAATTCAAATGCTTGTCCCAGTACTGTGGTATGCGGCCATTTCAGCTTGGACTCCCTATCCCTAAAATGACAACGGTTTCAAGTCGTAGACGGCACATTTCGAAAATAAATTGCTGTCTCAAGCGAAGGACAGTCAGTTAAGTAATCCTGTGATTTATGCAGTACCAGTGTACATGTCTACTGGGATATTCACTAAGATCTATTTGTTTTCGCAGAACGCTCAGTTTTACAATAATTCTTAGAGACAAACAGCATAGTTATAGCCAATTAAATATTCGAATTAACACCTTGTATGGCGGAGTTGCCCCATTTAAACCTAAAAAGCCCCATCCGGCTGTTCTCGACCCGGGGGCTGTTATTTTTGGCGTTTACCTGGGTACTGGTGGGATTGTAGGACCCCAAGAAGGTAGCAATTCCAAAAATATACCCGAAAATTCAGTGCGACTACAAACATCGCTTCTTACTTGCCGTTTCCATTGGTTGAAATTTCCTTGTTGTACTGACTTAATGTAAACTTACCAGCGGTGGTTTATTCAAAGTCAGTGTTTCTTTGAAAATTGCTTTTCTGCGTACACTTTAAATTTTCGTGCTCACTTTCCTTGCTAAATTACAGTGTATGAAAAGTCTTTCGGCAGAAATTTATCGATTTTCTGTGTCTTCTTGCCTTCCGCCTGCTCGCTGTTGTCCCCCATTCAACGTATGACTCGGTTCACAGGCTTGCTTAAGTTAGTTGTGGTCTTCAACCCTACCGTGGCCTTTACGTATATGTTTATATTATATACAGCCTATTAATCTTAATAGTTTTTGTCAAAACAGACTGAAAAGCTCAGAGAATACTATTGAATTAGTAACGCCCCGTCTCAGCAAACGGGCACCTATCAGTGGAACCAATGACACTTTACCTTAACCAGTTTTAAAGCTATTAGAAGTTTACTGGACACAAGCAAACCAGCGCCTTCGTCCCAGAACAGCGGATATAGTCAATTTTATAGCACCAGGTGACTTGTGTAAAATATGCGTTCAGATCCTTTCGGTCGCATTTTCGCTCTGCGGACGTCCATACCGAAGTACGGCTGTCCAACCGTCGTGACCGACGTTGTCCACCGCCTGCTCCACTGATGACTGGGAGCAGGCACGACGACTTGAGCGCCATTTCCTTTATAGGGATTAATGACTTGCACAGCATCTACCGCACCCCCTCTCTTTCGCCCTCACCTGAGCCCGGTGTCACAGTCAAGAAGAACTGAGGTAACTGAGGGCTCAAGTGGCCCGCGGGACTGGAGCTGCCCCTAGGCGTGTCGCCACGCCCGGCTCGGATCCCACCAGGTGGAATTGCCATAAAGGCCACTTTAAAAACGACCCGTTGTAGCCTGACTCTCAACCCACCCGTCCGCCACTTCGCACAAAAACACTCAACTTGCCAGATACGAGGAAATACACTGATTGATCCATTGACACTGACTGCTGGTTGGATGTCCCTGGCTCTAAAAGTCATGATATGCTGGACAAGACTCCAAAGGAAGGCAAGATAATACAGATCAAGCGATCGTTCCTGTGGCCAGCCCCATTTGTAATCAGGGCCGGCACCCTCCGAGAAGACGGACACTAAAGGTGCTGTACTCGAATGCGCAGAGCCTTTTGAACAAGATGAATGAACCCAGGACTCTGATCGACGAGCACAAGCCAGATATCATCGCCTTGAAAGAAACATGGCTTTCTGAAGCTATTGGAGATCAAGAACGAGCAAATAATTCAGGTCGAGAGGACATTTCTCTGGCCCAAGGCCGTCATTCTGACAGCTTAACCAACGCAAAAGTGCCAACTCCTGAGGCTATGGGCACCAGTGGTCGTTGTCTCGAAATCTATTACACTAACTGTCAGAGCCTCCTCAACAAACTAGATGAACTCAGATTACTAGTCTCTGAACAGAAGCCTCACATTATTGTCTTAACAGAGACATGGTTGTCTGAGGAGATAAGTAGTCAGTATTGAAGGCTACCAACTGTTCCGTTGTGACAGATTTCAACGAAGAGGAGGCACAGGGATTTATGTGTCAAATGAAATTCCTTGTTGTCAGCGAAAAATAATCGATGACGCGCCGAGAACTTTTGAAATAATTTCATGCAAGATATGCATCAAACAATTACCGACACCTAACCTTTGTGTTGTATATCGGCCTCCCAGCTCGAATAAAATCGCCGATGTGGAATTACTTAGTGTACTGGAGTTGTTATGTAAGCAGTCGAAGGGCCCCGAAAAGTGCAGTTACTGCCGGGGTTTTTTCAATCGGTTTTTACGGAGGAGTCCTCAGAAGGCGATCAGCAGTTTGAAATGGACCGAAACATCCGGGAGCTTCAAATACGCCAAGATACTGCCGTCATTGAAACCGTTACCTTTTCCGTCAAAGAAGTAAGACGCTTCCTCAGTCAAATAAAACGAGATAAGTCTCCTGGACCCGACGGAATTCCTGGTGTGATACTTAGGAAGCTATCAAAGGAGCTGGCGAAGCCTCTTTCGACGCTCTTTGAGCTGTCAATGAGAACAGGAAGGCTGCCATCGCAGTGGAAGACAGCTAACCTCGTTACCTCACATAAGGGAGGTAGCAGGATGGCAGCAAGCTCTTTCAGGCCTATTAGCTTAACCTGCCTCTCGTGAAAAACGATGGAAGCTTTAGTAAAGAGTGCTATACAGCAATTTTGTGAAGAAAATAACCTCTTACAGGATTTCCAGCACGGCTTCCGGAGAGGACGTCCCTGCCTCTCAAATCTGCTAGCTTGTCTGGAGATCTGGACCAGGACCCAAGAAGAGGGTTTTGAAGTTGATGTCGTGTACATCGATTTTCGCAAAGCCTTTGATACTGTTGGGCACCAACGCCTTCTTCACAAATTGAGCGTCATCGGCATCCGCGAAGATCTTCTGAACTGAATAGGGACGTTTCTGGTTGGTCGGAAACAACGTGTTTGCATCGGTGATGACATGTCAGATTGGGTGAGCGTGACCAGTGGTGTGCCTCAAGGCTCAGATCTGGGACCATTGCTTTTCCTCCTTTATGTAAATGACAGCCTTCAGGAACTCGACTGTGGCAAAATAATGTTTGCTGACGACGTTAAGCTCTGGCAAGTCATTAAGAGTCCTAACGACCAGAGATCCCTCCAAAACAATCTTCATCGACTGCAAGCGTGGTCGGAGAAATGGCTTCTAGACTTCAATGTGCAGAAGTGTGCCGTCCTCCATCTGCGTCCAACTAACTCTCATTCAAATCTGAGCCTGAGGATATATCATCTGAAAGATATAAGACTCCCCGTAGAATCTTCACTGAAAGATATCGGGGTTTGGATACAGAACAATCTGAAACCAACACTGCAGTGTCACAAGGCTGCAAAAACGCCATGGGAGTGCTGCATGCAATCAAAAGGGCGTTCGTTACCTTTGACCAAGACCTTTTTGGGAGAGTTTACGGCACCTTCGTTCGGCCCACCTTAGAATATGGCATACAAGCATGGCGGCCGTGGCTTGTAAAGGACCAAGCATACCTCGAACGGGTGCAACGTACGGCAACAAAGATGGTAAACGGTCTAAAAAACCAGTCCTACACGGACAGACTGAATTGTTTCATTGGCACCTTTTACCCAATCTTCGTGGCCACTCGATGAAGCTACGGACATCAATGTCCAGGCTGAACCTTCGTTCCGAATTTTTCACGCAGAGGGTAGTGGAGAAATGGAAAGATGTCCCTCAGTCAGTCGCGGAGGCGACATCCCTGCAACTCTTCAAGAAACGCTTGGATGATTATTTGTGTCCCCTGTTTTCCCTCGAAAGTCAAAATCTGAGCTAAATACCCCGGTTCCCCACATATTTGTTTTCTCTGTGACAATGTTACTCAAATGAATTAAGTACTGTTTATATAGCGAATATTTTCATTGCTACTGTACAGTTATATCTAACGAGCTGACATGTAATCAAAAGGGTCTGCAAAGGCTTTGCCTATCATCCTTATCAAATAAACTAAATAAACTGAAATAAACAGTATCGCATTAGCACGTTTATTGATGCAAATTCTAAAGCGAATAGGTGCATTTAAATGGCTAAAATGTCCAATTATATGATTTTTCCGGACCATTGAATATCCAAAGAGACATTGTCGCCCCAGCACGTTTATTAATGCCACATGTAAAGTGAATAGGCGTATTTAATTGTTGAAATGTGTCGAATTATATGATTTGTTCAGGTTGTGAAATATCCAAATTGACATTATCGCATCAGCACGTTTATTAATGCTGCTTATAAAGTGAAGAATTATAGAGTTGCAAAAATTCCCATAGCAGTAATCAGAAGATGAGGTGGCGCGCATACGTAGATTTCGATAAATTCTTGTTGGGCCAGTACAGTAATATGGTAACAAGGTAGAAGATAAACATGTCAGCGATAAGAAAAATAGATAAAGGTTCTACTTAAAACACAGGCGGGGTGTGGGAATGTGGGGGGGGGGGTGGGGGTAATAGCAGTCAGTCTCAGGGGTGGGGTGAGAACGAAAGAGCGCGAAGGGTAGCAGCGTTAATCGACCTTCGGCCACTGTAGGCGCGGAGTCTGAACGTGGTTCTTCTGTGCGCATAAGATTGGCGTTCGTAGCCTAATGGCGGCTACCTCCGCTGTCGCTAACAGGCGCTGGCCTAGTTGTTTAGGGTAACTCGATGGGACCTTATAAATTACACGGAAAGCTTCGTTGGGGTCCACACGATGTCCGGAATAGACAACATGCGCGAGAATGGCGCTGTCTATTCTTTTAGTTTCACCTTTTGCCAGTCATGCGGGAAGGTGTTCCCGTAATCTCTTGGATAAGCTCCGACTCGTGCGACCAATATAACCTGCTCCACAGGAGCAAGTGAAGGAATAGATGCACATTGAGGTGGTCTGCGGTGGCAACTTATCCTTACCTTCTCCGCGTAAAATCGGGTTAGTAGAGAATGATATTTGAACACTTAGTGTTGGGTTGGTTCCCCAGACAGCTTGATCAAGGCGTCTCCTCAGGAGTTCACTCGCAGCGTCCCCTTGGAAATGGACCTTAAGGAGCAAAGTCTTCTTTTCGGCGGTCGGTGTGGCGAGTTTGATCGGTCGTTCGACAATGTTCTTTGCGATAAACCTGTCAGGATACCCGTTTTCGCGAAGGAGGTTCGAGATTTTTCTGAGGTCCTCCTCGATGCTATCTGTTGGGGCAAATTTTTCTAACTCTGTGTGCCAAAAATCGGAGTAGATTATGTTTTTGTTGGAGGGGTACGAAACTGGCAAAGTTCGTGTATTGTCCAGACCAGGTTTTCTTCCGATAGACGCTGACATTTTTTTTCTTCTACCCCGTTCTCATATAACTGTACTGGACCGAAGAGAATTTATTGAAAGCTACGTATGCTCGTCACTTCGTCTTCTGAATAAATATATATAAATTGTTAAAATTGTCCAATTGTATGATTTATCCAGACAGTTAAATATCCCATTGGACAGTATCGCATCATCACCTTTATTAATGTTCCGTTTAAGGTAAATAATTATATATAAATTATTAAAAATTGTCGACCTATATGATTTGTCCAGACCGTGAAATAACCAAATTGTCAGTATCGCATCAGCACGCTTATTAATGCTACTTATAAAGTGAATATCTATTTGTAAATTGTTAAATAGTGTCGAATTTTATGATATGTCCAGACTGTCAATTATCCATTTTGACAGTATCGCATCAGCACGCTTATTAATGACAGGGATAACCTAAATATCTATTTTTGAATTTTTAAAAAGTGTCGACATTTATGAATTGTCTAGACCGTCATATAGCCGAATTGACACTGTCGCATCAGCACGTTTATTGATGTAATTTATAAGGTGAATAAATATTATGAAATTGTTAAATGTGTCGAATTATAACATTTGTCCAGAAAGTGAATTATCCAATTAGACAATATGGGGTCAGCAGGCATACTAATGCTACTTATAAAGTGAAATATTATATTTAAATTTTTAAAATGTTTAAAATTATATGATTTGTCCAGACTGCGAAATATCTATTAGGCAGTACCGCATCAGCATGTTTATTAATGCTACTTGTTAAGTGAATATGTATATATAAATTGCCAGAACGTGTCCAATTATATGATATGTCCAGAACGTGAATTATCAAATTAGACAGTATGGCATCAGCACGGTTACTGATGATATTCATAAGGTTAATAAATATTTTAAATCGTTAATTGTTTCGATTTAAATGATATGTCGAGACCGTGAATTATCCAGTCATACAGTATCGCGCCAGCCCGCATAATAATGCTAATTATAACGTGACTAATTATTTTTAAATTTTAAAAGTTTCGAATTATATGATTTATCCAGCCCGTGAAATATCCATATATTCAGTATTGTAACAGAACCTTTATTAATGCTACTTGTAAAGTGAATATATATGCTTAAATTTTTAGAAAGTGTGAAATTGTATGATATGCCCAAATCGTGAAATATCCAATTTGACAGAATCCCATCAGCACTATTATTGATGCTAATTATAAATTAAATAATAATTTTTAAATTGTTGAGAAGTGTCGAATTATATGACTTGTCCAGACCATCGAATATCATTTTGGACAATTTCGCATCCGCACGATTAATGATGCTAATTATAAGGCGAAAATGTATTTTTAAATGTTTAAAATATTTCGAAATATTTGATTGACCAGACCGTGCAATATCCAATTTGCCAGTATCGCATCAGCACGTTTATTGATGCTATTTTTAAGCTCATATGTATTTTTGAATTGTTTAGTTGCCAAATTTTCTATTTGTCAGGACCGCGAATTTAACATATATACAGTATCGCGTCAGCCCGCATAATATTGCTACTTATAATGTGAATATATATTTTTCAATTGTTAAAAATTATCGAAATGTATGATTTGTCCAGACCTTGAAATATTCAAATATGCAGTATCGCTTCGGCACGTATAGTGATGGTACTTATTATGTGAATGGTTGTTTTTAAATTGTTAAAATATATCGTATTATATGATTAGTCCAGACCGTGAAATATCCAGTTTGATAGTATCGCATCAGCTCTTATATTGATGTTAATTTAAGGTTAAAAATATTATTATATTGTTAAATATCTCGAATTATATGATTTGTGCGGACAGTGAATTAACTCTTTAGACAGTATCGCGTCAGCACTCATATTTATGCTACTTATAACGTCAATACTTATTTTTAAATTTTTAAATAGTGTCGAATTATATGATTTGTCCATTTCATTGAAATTCCAGTCAGAGACTCTCGCATCAACACGTTTACTAATGCGTCTTATAAAGTGGATATGAATCCACCTATCAGCGCGGCTTTGGCAGAGATTCTATCCGCATGAGGTGATAAAGCAAGTTTATTTGTATAAATCAAACCTAGGTCCTTTATGGTGAAGCATATTGAGAGTGGGTTATTCTGAAAAATTATGCGACCAGAAAGTTTGGAAGGACCAAAAGACATGAAACTACACTTGGTTAATTAAAACTCCACCCGCCATGTTGAACCCCATCTGCTTAAGCGTTGTAAATCGGCATTTATTTTTTCAACAAAAACGTTTGCGGTGTCCTTAGAATATGAGTAAACACACTCGAGGTCATCGGCATAGATAAAAGATTGCGAATTTCCGAATTCAATCGAAATATCATTGATGTAAAGAAGGTAGAGTAGCGGACCCAAAACCGTGAAAATTATCCTTTCACGAAGTTTTGCTAAAGACGGCGTTTCGTGCACGTCCTGATAGTTATTAAAATCGGACCGAGGTCCAGTCTTGAAGACAGGAATGATAATTGACGTTTTCCATGTTTCAGGAAAGAATCCTTTTTAAATATAAACCGAGAAATAATGACTAAGCAATATGGGCAGGTCGGATGCTTGTTTAATAATCGAATTTGGAATTCCGTCCGTTCCTGTGCAGTGTGAGTATTTCAAACGACTTATGTGTTTCTTAATGAGATCTGAGGAGACATCGGTTGTACTCAGTGTCCTATCTGAAAGTGAGCGAAAGAAAGGGAACGGTTAGGACTCAGTATTAAGGTGTTTCGCAAAGAAAGCACTAGGCAACTCCGCTTTGTCAGTGTCATCGATGAGGAAGACTTTGTTATTATTTAGCAGGGGTGGAAGTTCTCGACCACGCTGAGAGAAGGACCGATGACTGAAGATATAAGCGACGGATTTGACAGGGTTCGAATCACTGAGGGCAAGTGATTCTCTTTGCCTGTCGCGCGCTTGGCGCATCCTTGAGGCCATCTCAAAAATCTCTGTGATTCTAAGATGAACTGATAAGGAACTACTGGAGGGGTCACGCAGCTGCCGTCTCAACGTTTTTAGTCTGCTGTGAAAAAAATGAGGAACAAGGGAGTCTGAAGAAGTAGGCTCTAGGCACAAACTCTAGGACATGACGTCACGAAGAAGTGTCACATCGCTACAGGAGAGGGAGCCACACCAATCCAAAGATCTAATATACTTATTTATTTAATCATTATCTACGAAATCATAGTCTATGTAAGTCCGAACGGTGCTGGTCTTTTTTGAAAAGGCAAGCGCTAAGCAACAATGAATTAATAAGTGGTCATTGTCAAAGAGGTCGTTTTTGAAGGCAACAAAAAGAGGGGCAGTGTTATTGGTAAAGATAAGATCTAAAATGTGATTTTCGCTGGTTTGAGAGCGCACCAGTTGGGATCCGTTAAAAAATTGACAATATCTTGAAAGTGTTAGAATCTAGGTGGACAGCTATTAGAAGGCCAGTCCATTTCAGGAACGTTGAAATCCCCAGCACTTATTTTAACATCAAAAGCAGCACCTGAAACTAATTTAATATTTCACAGAATTGTGAATCATCACTGGGTAAAGAATTTGCGGATTGTAGATACAGCCAATAATTGCCTTCCTTTGCGGCGAGTGCGTAACAGATGCAAAGCAGAAGTTCCCCTTAACTGAGGAAACATTTAAATAATGGGGATTGTTTTAGGTAGGATTTAAGATAAAGAAGACAACCACCACCACGCCTAATCGTGTGGTTCTGACGGTAAAAATCGAAGTTATCTATGAGAAGGGCATAGTCAGGAATTAGAGAATGGGTCCAAGGTTCTGTTACACATGCAACATCAGGCGTCATTTCGAGAACAATGGCTCTGATTTGGGCTTCCTTGTTTATAACATACCTGGCATTCAATAATATAATATCTAATGTATTTCGAACAGCAATGATATTGTCGGCGGTATTTAAAAAATTTGGAGGCGGATATGTAAGCTGTGAATTGATGATGCTTGGAGAATAAGTACCAGGTAGTCTAGAGTTATTGACGTACGAAGAGTCAGCAAGAGAAGGCTGAGCATGAGACCTAAATGATGTGGGGATATAGTTTTCGAACATGGGAATGCTAGGGGAGTTAGAACAGGGATAGGCTTGTTGGAAGTTAAAATGTGGAGGAAGGGGAGGAGGAGGGAGCCTAGAAGGAAAAGAGAAGCTAGTGGGTGAGGGTAGCAACTATAATAATAAAAGGGTGGGAAACCAGGTGTAGGTTGGAAGTCAAATGAGGTGGGTTGACGTACCTGAGAGCAGTTGGCCTTAAGTGGTGAAAGGTCTGAATTAGGTTGGACATAAATAACTTAGGGCTGGATATATAGTAGGGCTTTGAGAAGTAACCGGTACGCAGGACAGAGAATTATTTGGGGATATAATTGGAGCTGCGGGGTTTGTAGACGTGCTGGGCTGAAAAGACTTGGTAGATCTAAGAGAAGGCGGCGTACTCCTAAATGGAACTGTACTAGCATTCTTTTGGGTCGGAGTCTGACTCAGTTTTGGAGTCTCACCATTCTGGCGCCAAGCCACGGATGACTTACCTGTAGAGCTTGAAGCACCCCAGTTGAACAGGGGAAGTTATCGGTCTAGCTGATGAAGACGGACCTCCATGTGTCCCATTGGGGCTAACCAGAGGATACGAAACGACAAATGGGACTGATGCTGCCAGTTTAGGGGCAGGCAAATGCGTCAAGTGGCTTGAGTGAAATTGAATATGTATTTTCAAATTGTCAAATGTGGCGAATTATATGGTTTGCCCAAATCGTAAAATATCAAATTTGACAGTATCCCATCAGCACTTTTAATGATGCTACATAGAACTTTAATAATAATTTTTAAATTGTTGAAAAGTGTCGAATTATATGACTTGTCCAGACCATCGAATATCCTATTGGACAATTTCGCATCAGCACGATTATTGATGCTAATTATAAGGCGAATATGTATTTTTAAATTCTTAACTTATTTCAAAACATATGATTTGTCCAGATAGTGAAATGTATAATTTGACAGTATCTCATCAGCATGTTTAATAATGCTAATTTTTAAGTGAATGGTTATGTTTAAAATGTTAAATAGAGTCGAATTATTTGATTTGTCCCGACCGTAAAATATTTAAAAAGCTGTATCGAATCAGCGCGATAATTGATGCTACTTATAAGGATAATATATATTTTTACATTGTCAAAATTTCGAATTATATGATTTGTCCAGACCTTGAAATATCCAATTTGACTATCGCATCAGCACGTTTAGAAATGCTCGTTTAAAGTGAATAAGTATAGTTAAATTGTTAAGAGTTTCTAATTACATGATTATTCTAGACCGTGAAATAACATATATGTCATTAGCGCATCAGCAGGTATGTTAATGCTGCTTATAAAGTGAGTATGTTTTTTAAATTGTTAAAAGCGTCAACTTATACGACTTGAACAGACCGTGATAAATCCACTAAGACAAATACGCATCGGCACGTTTATTAATGGTACTTATAAAGTGGATAAGTATTTTTTAAATTGTTTTAAAGTGCCGAATTATAGGATTTGTTTAGACGGTGAAAATTCCAACATGACAGGATCAAATCGGCAGGTTTAACGGTGCTATCTAAACATTGAATAAATATTTTTATTTGGTAAAAAACGTCAAATTATATAGTATTACCAGACCATTAAATATCATATCAAAAACTCGCATCAGCACGTTTATTTTTGCTACTTATATAGTGAAAACTACTTTTGAATTGCTAAAAATTGTCGAATTATAAGAATTGTCCAGGCTTTGAAATATACAAGTTGACAGAATTTCATCAGCACATTTAATAATGCTAATTATAAGGTGAATATGTAATTTGTAATGGCTTTATTCTGTTGAATTATATGATTTGATCCGGCCGTGAAATATCGAAGTAGGCAGTATCGCGTCAGCTCGTTTATTGTGCTAATTAAAGTGAATAGATAGATTTAAATTGCCAAAGCGTGTCGAAATGTAAGATTTGTCCAGACCGTGAAATATCTAATTAGGTAGTATTGTGCCAGCACATTTTTTAATGCTGATTATTATGTGAATATATATTTTTAAATTGCTAAAATGTTTCAAATAATATGATCTGTCGAGACCGTGAAAAATCCAATAGTACATGATCGCATCAGAAGTTCTATTGGTGCTACCTATAATGTGAAAATGTATTCTAATATTGGTCAGAAGAGTCGAATTATATGATATGTGCAGACCATGGAATATCAAAATGGAAACTCGGATGAGCACGTTTATTAATGCTACTTAAAAAGTGAAACATATTTTTAAATTGATAAAAAGTGTCGAATTATATTACTTGTAAGACCGTGAAGTATCCAAGTTGACAGTATCGCATCAGCACATTTATCAGTCCTAATTATAAAGTGAATATGTATTTTTAAATTACTATAATGTTCGAACTATATGATTTGCTTAGATCATGGGATATCCTATTATGGACTCTCGCATCAGAAAGTATATCGATACTACTTATAATGTGAATAGGTAATTTTAAACTTAAAAAAATCCGAAATTTATCATTTGTTCAGACCGCAAAATATCCACATTGACAGTATCGCATCAGCAAGTATTTCAATGCGTAATATTAAGTGTAAAATTATTTTGAAATTTTAACAACGTACCTAATTATATGACTTGTCCAGACCGTGAAATATTCAATTAGACAGTATCGTATCAGCACGTTTATTAATGCTACATATAAAATGGATGTATATTTTAAATTGTTAAAAAGTCTCGAATTACATGATTTGTCCAGACTGTGAAATACTTAAATTTACAGTATCTCATCAACAAGTTTACTAGTGCTACTTATAAAGTGAATTGGTATTTTTAAATAACTAATAAGTGTCGAATTATACGATTAATCCAGACAATGGGATACCCTATCGGAGAATTTAGCATCAGAAAGTATATTGATGCTACATTTATAGTGAATAATTATTCTCAAATTGTTAAGAACTGTCAATTTATATGATTTATCCAGATCGCGATATATCTAAATTTACAGAATAGCATGAGCCTATTTGTGAATGCTACCTAGTAAGTTGATAATTATCATTAAATGGTTAAAATTGTCGCATTATAGGATTTGTCCAGACCGTGATATATCCAATTTGACAGTATCGCATCAGCACGTTTATTAATGATGCTAATAAAGTGAATATATTTTTCTAAATTTTTTTACGGCGTCAAATTTTATGATTTACCAAAGCTGTGAAAAATCCAATTAGACAGCATCGAATAAGCACATTTATTGGTGCAGCCTATGAAGGGAATAAATATTATTCAATCGCTAAAAGTGTCGAATTATATTTTATTTCCAGACCATAGAATATCCTATCGGAAATTCTTGCATCAGCACGTTTATTGATGCTTATTATAAAGTAAACAAATATTTTTACCTTTTTAAATGTGTCAAATTCTATGATTTGTAAGGAATACAAAATTTGACAGTGTTTCATCAGCACGCTTACTACTGCTACTTATAAAGTTAATTGTTTTATTTAAGTCGTTAAAGCGTTTCGAAATATATGATTCGTCGGACCGTAAGAATCCATTAAAACAGTGTTTCATCTGCACGCATATAAATGCCAATTATAAAGTGAAAATATAATTTCAAATTGTTCAAAACGTGTCAAAATATGTAATTTGTCCGGAGCGTGGAACATCCAATTTGACAGTATCTCATCAGCACGTTTATAAATGCCACTCATAAAGTAAATATATATTTTTAAATTGTTAAAAAGTGTCAAATTATATGTTTTGCCCAGACCGTGAATTTACCATTTAGTTAATATCGCATCAGCACTTCTATTAATGCTACTTATAAAGTTAATCGTACTTTTATATGGTTTAACAGTGTCGAATTATACGATTTGCCCTGACCACGGAATATGCAATTTGAGAGTTACTTATCAGCACGTTTATAAATTCTACTTACTAATTGAATACTTATTTTCAAATTATTAAGTGGTGTCGAATTACATGATTCGTCGACACCATGAAATGTCGAAATTTATATTATCGCATCAGCGCGATTGTTGTTGCTACCTTTCACGTGAATAACTATATTATACTTTTTAAAAATTGCCGATTTATATTATATGTCCAGAACATGGAATATCCTAACGGACACTCGCATAAGGACGTTTATGGATGCTACTTATGAAGTGAATCGTATGTTTAAATTGTTAAATACTGTCGGATTTTATGATTTGTCCAGACATTGAAATATCAATTTAAACGGAAGCGCATCGGAATATAAATTAAGGCTCCATATAATGTGAATAATAATTGTTAATTAGTTTAAAAGTGTCTAATAATAATACTTACCCAGACCATGTAATATCGAATTTGAAAACATCCCACCAGCACGCTTTTTAATACTACATTTAAAGTGAATAAGTATTATTGAATTTCTAAAAAGTTTCGAATTATATGATTTGCGTAGACCATGGAATGTTCGAATTGACAGTGTCTCATCTTCACGTATATAAATGCTGCATGTAAAGTGAATATGTATTTATAATTTTTAAAGAGTGTCGAAATACATGATTTGTCCAGTCCGTGAAAAATAAAATATGACAGTATCTCATCAGCAAGCTTATAAATGCTACAGATAAAGTGAAAACTTTATTTGCAAACTGTCAAGTGTGTCGAATTAAATGATTTGTGCAGACCCTGAAATGCAATAATTTACCGTACTAACAACACAGGTATTAGCTAAAAGCCCAGACACGCGTGTTTCGCCGATCTTGTGCCGCTGCCTGACGCAGCTGCGAGGGGTTCGGCTCGTCAGTGGGTCCCCCAGCTTTCCCCGTGTGTTTTCTGGTATACGAACTCCAGTTTCAACTTGCCTTGCTTAATTTCCGAGGAAATTAATGCGCGAACTTGGAGTAACTCTTTCGAAACAGGCCTTTTCAGGCACGGTCCGAAATTTGATATGAATATTTGAGCTGAAATCCATCAGCTACTGCGGAATAACCGCTTAATATTCACAAACCGCCAAATATTCACAAACCAAACTGTAAATTATTGAACAATGCTATACTACTGGCTGCCTGTTGGCGGTTTGTGAATATTAAGCGGTTATTCCGGAGTAGCTGATGGATTTCAGCTCAAATATTCATATCAAATTTCGGACCGTGCCTGAAAAGGCCTGTTTCGAAAGAGTTACTCCAAGTTCGCGCATTAATTTCGTCGGAAATTAAGCAAGGCAAGACCCTGAAATATCCAATAGGACAGTATCGCATTAGCACGTTTATAAGTGCAAATTTTAAAGTGAATAAGTGAATTTTAATTTTTAAATTTGTCGAATCATATGATTTGTCTAGACCGTGAAATATCCAATTTAATATTATCGAATCAGCACGGTTATTATTGCTGCTTATAAATGGATATTTCAGGGTCTGAACAAATCATACTGTTTGACACAGTTTAAAAATTTAAAAATACCTATTCACAATACAAGCAGAATTAATTAACATGCTGATTCGATACTGTATTTTCGATATTTCTTGGTCTGGGCAAATCTTATAATTCGACAATTTTTGACAATTTGAAATATTTGCCCACTTTATAAATAACATTTATATGCCTGCGGATGCGATACTGTCTAAATGGTAATTTCTCGGTGCGGACAAGTAATAAAATTCGACAATTTTCAGCGATTTAAAAATAATTATTCGCTTAACATGTAGCACTAAAAATTGCTGCTGCGATACTGTCGTATTGGATATTTCACGGACTGGACAAGTCATATATTTCGACACAGTTCAACAATGCTAAAATGCTTATTCACTTTGTTGTATCAATATACGTGCTCATGCGACAGTGTTTTGTAAGGTATTTTACGATCTTGACAAACCATACAATTCGATGTTTTTTTGCAAGTTAAATATATTTATTCACTTCATAAGTAGCATTAATAGACACGCTGATGCTATACTGTCTTATTGGATATATCACGGCCTTAAAAATCATATAACTCGACACTTTTTAACAATTTATAATACTTCTCTACTTTATAAGTAGCATTAATATACGTGCTGTTGCGATACCGTCTTATTGGATATTTCACGGTCTGGATAAATCATATAATTCGTAGTCTCAGCACAGAATATGGAAGGGGAGTTTCACTGCACTTGTTAATGGACTGGGAGCCAGTAAACAATGATTCAAGTAGCTCCCGGCTCATGCGGTTGTCACCTCCAACGCGCGGGATGAAATTGCAGCAATTAACGACGCGAACTTCGGCCATCAAGCAATTAACACACCACGTGCAACGATCCCTGATGAAGGGGGAAGCCGTGAATAGGAATGCGGTAGCATGGCGACTGCATCCTATAAATACTGCAACCCCTGGTGCATGAATCACACGTATCTGCTGTTTTCTCTGATGATGAGTTCGAGCAGGAATCCGAAACTTCAGGCTAATAAAGCTCTTGTCCCAGCGATCGTGTCTCCTTCTTCAACATCGCAAATTGTTTATAGTGATGACTATGCGCTAAGTGCCATAGAGAGGCAGTCCCCGGAGTCATGCTCGCTCGCATCATGTCGGTGCGTGATAGTTGAGCCTCTGCCTTGGCTGATCGGCACAATTTTTTACAAGTTTGTGGCTTTAATTCCATTTTTAATCAGTGACCTGCGTCCCCACCCCTCACCACCGGTCTTCTTGATTCTGTCTTGACACCGGACCCGGGTGGTGAGTGGGAAGAGGGGGTGCGGTAGATGCTGCGCAAGTCTAATTTCACTTCAAACTAATTCACACGCAAGTCACAGCTCAGTGGAGCACACAGTGGAAATCGTCGGCAACGACGATCAAACTGTCGATAAGCAAACACATTGATGAAATATATGCCCAAAATAACCCCCGATCAATCCATACCACCGCCAGGGTTGTAAATTGCACTTATTAACATGACCTTCGACTATTGTCATCGAAGATGCCCCAAATATGCCCCAGAGCAGGATGAACGTGTGGACGATGCTTTGTGCACAAGTCTGTTTATAGTCACAGTAGATTGCGTCAACGACCTGAGATGCAGCGTCATCATGTTTGCTGACGATGCTAAGCTGTGGAGAGCCTTCAGATCTGACGCAGACAGGTACGCGCTTCAAGACAGTCTTAACCGCCTGAATAGTTGGTCAGCTCGTTGCCTCCTCAATTTTAATGTGGACAAATGTGTGGTCCTGAGACTCCGCACCAAAAAGACCAGGAAGGAGGACGATTCCTTTCAATACTTCCTGGGTGGACAGCCCCTTTCAAATGTTTTAGAACAGAAAGACCTGGGCGTCCTAATGACCTCCTCGCTGAAACCATCATCACCGTGTCGAAGGGCAGCCAAAAGTGCTATAAGGCTGTTATTTTCTCTGAGGCGAGGATTTGTGCAGATCGATAGAGAGCTGTTCGAAAAAACCTATGGGGTATTCGTCTGGTCTCACCTAGTGTACGCAGTCCAGGCCTGGCGACCGAGGTTGAGGAAAGATTATCAACGACTGGAAAGAATACAGGCGATGGCTACGAAGATGGTCAAGAATCTTCGTCATCTACCTTACGAAACCAGACTGACCGAGCTAACTCTCTTTCCTCTCAATTACAGACAACTTCGCGGCGATCTCTTTCAAACCTACGGGATTGTCAGAGGTCGTGAGTGCGCCCTTAACTTTGATAAATTCTTCGAATTGGCCGGGACTGACCGCCTGCGTGGTCATCCCCTCAAACTGCAGAGGAAGATGGCTCATTCAGACGTCTGACGGAACGCCTTCTCTCACAGGGCCATTTGGGCATGGAACGACTCCCTGATGCGGTGGTTCTTTCCGAAACTGTCGAATCCTTTAGGTGTAGACTAGACGCTCATTTGCTGAGAAACTACTGTACATATAATCACGATTGTTTTATTGGCGACAGTTTGCGCCTGGCTCACACTTGTCCTTACCTTCTGAATTTCAAAATTTACTGATGAATAAATTGATTTTATTCCTGTTAGTCGACATGAATCGGGAGCTCAAGGACGAAAGCCTCAGTAACTTAATAAACTGACTTAAACTAACTTATATATCCCACGTTCCTCCCTAATTCAGTAGATCTCAGTGTCGAGGAAGAGCCAAGAAGACTGGAGACGGGATTGAGCGCAGTGTCTGACGAAGCTAAACAGTCCATCTACGCGTGCCACGCACAATGTATTAGAAGCGGCAAAGAGTGACTGAGCGAGTGTGAGATGAATGCAACAAGCGAAAGCAGCCATTGCAGCCTGACTGGCTGTCCTTAGGGGGGGAGACCGCGTTATCCGGTCAACTGTCAGCCTTCGAAGCCACGGCTTTTAGCACACAATAACAGTTTAAAGGCTCTTTAAATTGTCATTAGTGATAGTGGTTTTGGTCGAGCTCGCACCCCCTCTTTTCAATCTCTCAGCTACCAGTCCAAGCCGATGAAGGATTCGACGCCGCCAGTTGGCGCGGCGGGAGTCTGCTCACAGGCGTGTCAACACGTCTCCGCTTGTGTCATTTAATGCGGTCGAGTAGCCTAAATAACGCCTGCCGTACCCTTATCCGGTATTCTTGTTGCTTTAGCGAAAAATCGCTCGTGACCCGTCGTAAGTGCACACAAAATATCGTCTAAATGACAGCGAATAGACCCTCCAAAAGGAGAAGATATTTGCATTTTGCAGCGTATTGCAGGGAATTTTTGTGGGTTGTAATTCCAGTCATCCCGAAGATAAGAAAAAATAAACATACTGCGTTATAGATATGTGAGATTCTCTTATTACAAAACAGGCATTCTGTAGCATGCGCATATTTCTGGAATGGGGTTTGGAAAAGGAGATTAAAAGTAGGGAGCAGAAGGAACTTTTTGTTTGTGCCAGAAGTTTGCCAGTATTAATCAGCAAAATATTTCTTATCTGAGTTTGTTTAGGATAAAAAAGAAGCCGTGACCACTCAGTTATACTGCCCTGGCAAAAGTGCATTTAAACGAAGAACGTATTGCGTGAGTTTTTTTCTATTCAATTAAAGGCATTTATGGTACAGATCTACCGTACAAAAGTTTATTTTGTGTAATGATTTACCATACTGACAACACAGGTAGAAGCTATAAGCCTAGACACGCGTGTTTCGTCCGTCTTGTGCCGCTGCCTGACGTAGCAGTGGGGAGTTCGTCACATCAGTGGGTTCCCCAGACTGCCCCTTGTGCTTCCTGGTATTTCAAATCAAACTGTACTCTGATTTTTTAATTTCCGAGGAAGCCAATGCGCGGGGTTGGAGTAAATTATTTGGAACGGACTTTTTTAGGCATGGCTGGGCTTTTAACTAGAACTTGTGTTGTCAGTATGGTAAGTAATTACACAAACGTATACTACTGCATGCCTGTTTTGGGTTTGCGAATATTACGCGATTATGCCATAGTAGCTGATGGATTTTAGCTCAAATATTCATATAAACTTATGGATCATGCCTGAAAAGGCCTGCTCTGAAGAATTTACTCCAAGTTCGAACATCAAATTCCTCGAAAATATAACAAGGCAACGTCCATTTTCTTTAGCGGTAATTTTTTAATGTTTAGTGGAGCCTACGTACAGGACGTAAAACGTCATCTGTTAAATAATGAACTCCCGAGAATTCACTTAATAGGCAAAAGCTTTTAAGATCTGTCTTCATTTGTGAGTATAAATGGGAATAAAAAAGAACCCGAAGTTCCTTGCAAAAGACTGAGAATACAGAAAACAGCATAGTACTTACTAATAGTTCAACGACACAGTAAGACTCAGCAAAATCGATGGTCACCAGAAACGCTCAGTAGTTTAACATTGTGCAAGAATTTACCGTACTAACAACACAGGTATTAGCTAAAAGCCCAGACACGCCTGTTTCGCCGATTATGTGCCGCTGCCTGACGCAGCTGCGAGGGGTTCGGCTCGTCAGTGGGTCCCCCAGCATTCCCCGTGTGTTTTCTGGTATATGAACTCCAGTTTAACAGAGGGCCAAATAAATGATTTGCCTGTGATTGGTCCCACGAATTTGATTCCATACGGCCATATGTAACGTCACATTGTTGAGACGTCTCCACACAGAGTGCCTGCCAAAAGCTAATCCACGCTAATTTCTGCGAAAATGACAGCCCTGTATTGTACTTTTTCAAATAATTGAAAGTCATTATGAAGATGAATTGTTGTCCTGCGGCATACTAACCTTACTGTAGAGCGTATAGGGTTGAGAACTATCAAAAGTGCTTTTTTAAACATCGCTGTTTTCATGCTGTACTGTTCATATGCTTATATTGCGCTTAATAATTTAGCATGTTTTTTCCCGTTTTCACTATCTCTGATCTACCTAAATAAACGGCAACTCCTCACTAATGTGAAAACACACTCGATTTGGCCTTTTTGTTCTCATTCAATTGAAATTCGTTCAGTTTTATTTGTCTTTATCAGTGTACTAGGAATTTTTCCCGAATACGTGCATAATGCATGCGTTTGGAGACACACCGTACTTACAGCGCAGCATTATTGTTTTCTTCAGGAGAAGGGGAGGCATGGGTTTCATAAGAGTTTTAAATAAACATGTGGCGACAAGCGCACTTGATCCAGAGGAAAGAAGGTTGTTTTTTAGCATCACTGCGAATACTTGCGAGTGGATTTCGCCTACGCCTGATAAAAAAGACGGTTTTACGAGTAAAACTAATTTTAAATGAGGAGATTTAGCTTATTCCGACGGATATGGCCAAGCCTTTCACAATTGGGTCGAATTAATTATTCAAATGCGTCAGAAACATCTACTGATTTAGTGAGTCCCGTGGTCATCTGGTTGATTCTAGGTCAGTTGCCTAGGCAGTCCTGCTTGGGCATTCGGCTCATGCGTTGTAGTAGGCTGGGGGGTGGGGGGGGATAACTTGTACCGTATGTGATTGAACACTTGGATCCCGGTGGGGCCTCGTGGCTCAGGTGGTTGGCTGTGCTCAAGGCCTGACCTTGCTATCGTGGTTTCAGGTCCCACCGGGACCGCCGAGGTTCCCAAAGTGGAGCAAATTAATTAGTCGTTTTCAATAATTTTATTTTTATCGAATTTTAAACGTTATAACACCATTTTCTAAAAAAGTCAGCTTTCGAGGAACACAAAATAGACTGTCACCCATCTTGAGACTTCTTGTTCTCATATATGTTGATTGTAAATGCATGAGACAAAATGATTAACAGAAGCAACAAAAAATGCATCATGTCTAAGAGTCAGTTCACTCTGACATTGGAGTTAAAAGTTTCCAGATCTGAACCAAACCCCTGCTACTTAAATGTAATATAAGTAGTATAGCGTTTAGCAAGTGTTAATATTTGTGCACATACGATGCAGTTCGACACTTAAATTTCCCCTGACAGATTTTGTCTCAGACAACATCCGGAGAAAATCTTTTTATATATTTCATAGAGACGTGCTTATTGTTAGGCCACCAATTTCTTCGGAAGTGCAAAGGAGAGCCTGGAATGAATGCTACAAACAAGTCTTTTTAGACTTGGTCCGCGAGCTAAGACGAATAAGTCGACTGAAGTCCATCACTTTTAGCAGATTAAGTCAGTTATAAGCACTAGCAGTCAGCAGACAGTAGTATATAAATGTTCTTGATTCAACATACCGCCAGCGTGGGTACTGACCAAAAGCCCAGACACATGTTTGGCCGAAGTAAAAGTGGAGTGGAGTACCCAGTCGTAGTAATGTAGCAAGCTCGCTAGGTGGCCGATGAGCAGAAATGTGAACGTGAGCAATAACATGAAGGACTTTACAGCATAACCGCCCTTCCTTCGCCCAATTGGCAGCTGTAAGTAACCTAATAAAAGCACGCCTACTGATAAGAAGCAAGTACGCCAATAATGTTAACTCATAATCTCAGGCTACTCGCATTTTTCTCGCCGTGGAGTGTATACTGAGAGTTACGGACGATGTCCACCACCGTGTGCACCACAGCAAGGCGAGAGCAGGCACAGTGAGTGAGTCAGTTTACAGTGATGGGGAATTTGCACAACATCCACGGCATTCTCTTCTCCTTTCCGGTCTGAGTCGGTGTCAAGAGAGGACCGGAGGCGGGAGAGGGCGCAGGCAGCTGGCGTGGCTGGACCTGCACCTAGACGGGTCGGAAACAGAAGGGTGACGGAAGTCACTGGGCAACCATGTACATGGCCTTTATACCCAGTGGGAGCGCGTCTACTAGTGGGGGAACCAGGTGCCAAATAACTACCCGCGCACACCAGGCTGCGAGAGCCGTTGTTTGCTGAATCATGGGCATAGCGGACGCACACAGGCCTCAGGACCAGAACGCTAGAAGATCCCCTGAGGAGGCAGACCCCCTGGTAATTGCCTCATACAGCGTGGTACGAAATTGTAATTGGGTATTCAAGCTTTCTTCAAGGGGATGATTTACAGTCAAATCATAATATTAAGCAATCAAACTCTGGAAAAACATTCTACTATAGCAGAATGATATGCTTAAAAAAAAACTAAACTTCTTAACTAGTGGAGGTCATGCAGCACAAATACTGACAAGCGAGCCAACCGAAGAGCACCAAAGATGGTTCAGGGTTAACCTGGAATACAATCAACGGACTCCTCACCATTTAAACAGATAGTGCTTCCAAGCGTCATGCAGAGCGCAGATCCTCTTGAGAAACTCCACTGCTTTCAACCTACGGATCCTTCACTGTTTAGGCATCTGCACCACTGACTGTCACGATCAGCAGCATCAGTAATCGCGCGTCATCAGGCAAAAAGCAGCAAGGCTGCCGGTCCGGCTGACGAGGTCGCGCTCATTTGCACTGGGGATGGTGACCTGAAAAAAAAAAGAGTGGGCTGTGTTCCCTCAGGACTCATGAGAGACTAGAAAGTTCTTGCATTCCCCGAAAAGGCTGTTTTTGACCTAAAAGTGGTTAGCACCCGGGAAGATCTCCTCCACCTGCCCTTCATGTGGACAGTCCATCAAAATGCAGGCAATGCTGACTAAAACTCAGGAGATGCGACCTGCGATGCTGCCAACGGCGATAAAGTGGTTACGTACTGTGACAGATCGGGGCTACTGTTGCATCGTGCCGTGTTGAACATCATGAAGGCAGTTTTGCATTCGTCTAGTGGAACTCCATTTCCAGTTATATCACCCACCAAAATATCATTGGTGAGCACGTCAAGGCAGCTTTTTTCGACTTAAAGAACAACCACTCAGGCTCATGGTTCTGCTACTGCGGCATGATGGATTGGCTTGAAATGTGGGCGTGGAGAGGGCCTTAGTGAAGCATCAACGTTCAATATCCCTGCTTTCCACGATTTGCAGCAAACATGATCTCAAAAAATCCCGAAATGAGGACGACAACTTAAATTTGAGGGGGTCCTTTCAGGGAAAAAATTGTTGAGCTATTGGAGTACGAAAGCCGTAGAGGTTTGTCACCAACAAATCGATTACTCAGAAGACGAGGTGGCGAGCAAACGTAGATTTCGGCAGATTCTCGTCAGGCCTGTACAATTTTATGGGAACGGGGTGGAAGAAAACATGTCAGCGATAAGAGAAATCGACAAAAGTTCGCCTTTAAGCACAGGCGGGGCGTGTGGGCTCTGCGCCTACAGTGGTCGAAGGTCGACTAACGCTGCAACTCTCCGCGCCCTTCCGCTCTCTCCCCGCCCCTGACACCGCCTGCCAATACCCCCCCCCCCCCACATTCCCACACCCCGCCTTAGTTTAAAGGCGAACTTTTATCGATTTATCTTATCGCTGACATGCTTTACTTCTACCTCGTTCGCACATAACCGTACTGGCCCGACGAGATTTTATGGAAAGCTATGTATGCTCGCCACCTCGTCTTCTGATTACTGCTAAGGGAATTTTCGCAACTCTAAAATCGATTACAACTTTACCTTCAAACCTTTCTACGGGCAAGTTAGCACGCCTCCTAGCGTTTTCCCGCACCGCCAATATACTGTCTCGGGAAGGGGAATAAGAAAAAACCCAAGTTTCGAAAATTCCCATGGAACAGTTCAGGGGAGCATTTGGCCAGTATACGCTTGCTTTCGATAAATTCTCATCGGGGCAGTACACTTATACGGGAAGGTGGTACAAAGTGAAAAGTTTTAACGAAAAGAGAAATCTATTAGGGGCCGTCTTTCCGTAGAAGCGGGGTGTAGGAATCGGGGGGGGGGGAGGGAGAGGAGGCAGTAAGTGACAGTGAGGATTAGGTAAAGCCGTGTCACAGCACGAATTAAAACTCGCCTCTGTGATAAAATCCATCTGCGCCTGGACTCGAGATAAGAGCTGGTTGAAATGACGACCACAGCTGCTTCTCTTGACCATTCGGAATCGGCGAGTGGTCGGGATGGTATGACGGCGATGAATGTAAATGCCTTTGATGTCCTGCGGGTCGGGACATTGTCGCAATGCCGAATGAACTCAAGACGTTTTCCGTTTGATATCCAAGATAAAAAAGACAGACTTCCGAAAAGGGGCGTTAGTAGGCACTCTTCAAAGCACCACTGACCGGTTATAGTGACGGACCCAGGGAGGGGAATTCTTTCGTTCGTCTTTAGTGATATCCAATGGTTAGTTAAAGAAAGCTGATGCGCTAATAGTCCAATGAGGAATACTTGCTATCCAAAAGCAATCCTGCCTAGCTAATGCAAACAGGAATTTTGGAACTGGGTTCATAAGGTGTAAAAATAACCTTTTTCTGCCGATGGATGTATTTGCAATAAGAACTGCAAGAGTTTTGAAAACAGACTAGGGTGAAGCACATCATCAGTTGGGTAGTCTCTGGAGGACGTACTAAAATATACAATTGCAGGAAAACCAGCCAACGAAATCATCTGCATACTTGTCAGTGTTGGAAGTCTTGATAGCTTGTCGATTTTATGAAGAAAGTCCTTTGAATTAATTCTGGTAGGTTCGCAAGATTAAGTACACTAAATATCGTCTTGACCATATTAGCGTCGCTATATCCTGTGAGAAAGCGTTAGCAGCTGAAAATGCATCATCAATAAATACCAAATGATCACCAGCAATGTAACGACGTTTTGTAATTTCGTTTATGAACAGTCTACGGCAGCAGGTGGAACAAAGAATCTAAGTGCGCACTCCCCATTAAGCAAAATCATGGTAAGGAGTACCTTAAAGAACCGCCTTACCTAAAATTATTGGTAAGCTGTGGTTATGTAGACCCACCTGATGGACACAATGCTGTTTGGGTTGGGGTTAAGTGTCAGGACTAGGGGTAGAAGTTAGTGGTTACGGCTTGGGGTTGGGGGTTAGGGTTAGGACAATTATTTCTCAACCACTCACACTACAACCACGCGCTCCCAATGGCCTTTTTTGCATACAACTACTTGATCTCCCCTCCTGCGCGTTCCCCGGTCCCACCTCTAAAAATCCTCCTATCACCACCGATCTCATATTACAGTTGGCTGAAATTTGTTCACTTCAGGTGGGGCAACAAAACCACATCTGGGAAAATTCTTGTGAGTTTTTGACCGAGCTGTCGAAGGCAGGACTCAGTTTACCATTAACAGTAAGGATATGCGTAGAGTTACGACAGGAGGGCTAAGGATGATGTATGGTGTAGGATTTCTGTTCAGTGTTGGGTCTTTTATGGGTTTCAGTGATCTCTGTTAGGGATAGTCGTGACGTTGGGTTTGGGCATAAGCCTAAATAACCCTTCTCGCAATCCTTCTACCAATCCTAACTTTACTTATCTGGGTCTCGTCCGTGGCTTATGCACTCTCTGCATAACTTTAATACTGTCCTGTAGTTCATATCATAACATTATCGGACCCCTATTTTTTAAACCTAAATCGAACACTTACCATGATTATAGTGTTAAACCTAACCGCAACCGGGCCTTTCTGTCCTCATCCTATACGGCATGCGCTTTTGCCAGTTTTTTTTAAAAAAGGGCTTTTACTTGTAATAGTTAAATAAAATTAGGTGTGACATTTCTGATCAAATGCAATGAAAAGTGCTAAAGTAAAGGTCTAGATGGGAGAAAATAAAGACTGCTTCTATCGTCGAAAATGATTTCACAAGAAATGGTGAATTTTTACTCCCAGATGAAAGCCTTTTAGATTCAACGACCTTAAAGTTGAAGCCACAAGAGTAACAGAAATTGAAGACGACATGCGTGGGCTGACTACTTCTGGGAATTTTTTTCAAAATAAAATTAAAACTTCACTTGTGCCTGTCTATGGTCTCAATAGCAACGAGGTGGATGACATCCACGAGCTTCTCACATTGTTAAGACATATAAATCGCGTGACCGATCTCATAAAATATATGCCAAAACTCTGGAATGCGTTTCCAATTAGGAAGGATTACTTAAGTGATGTTGTTACACTGATAGTATTGCAGCATAACTCTATCACCTTTCGGACTTGCCAGGATGTCGGTTTTTGTATACACGTCTTTTTGACCTCATACAGAAACCATATTCGGTTAGAAATGACAACATATGTAGCATCCATTTTTCCTACTGATTTTCGATAGTCTTATAAATTCAAATATATTGTGTAGAAAACATGCAGAAAATATGCCTTCTTTTGCTCATTTGGAAGGAAATCACACTTTTTTCATACTTTATGCCCGAAAAAGTGTATATTTCGGTTTTATCAAAGTTCCTAATTATGAGACGTTTAAGGCTGTGCGATGTCCATGCATGCAAGACCGCACATGTCCCGCTGGAAAATCTGTTCCCTTTTACTCATTTGGTAGGAAATCACATCGTCCTAATATTGTATGCTCGAAGAAAGTGTATATTTTGGTTTAAGAAAAGTTTCCGAATTCCCGAATAATTTCCAGCCTGATCTGCCATTTCATCAGCGTTTGGCAATTTTAGTCTACAAGGTGTATGCTTTCCGCATAAAGAAAATAATATATTCCTGCACGCCTTTAAGAAGACACCACATAGTGTTCACGAAATTTTGCAATGGATCCGGACTGGGTTGTACATTTCATGAGGAGCATTGGTAAACGGACATGTGCGGTCTTGCATGCATGGACATCGCACAGCCTTAAAAATCTCATAATTAGAAACTTTGCTAAAACCTAAATACACACTTTTTCGAGCATAAAGTATGAAAACAATGTGATTTCCTTCAAAATGGGCAACATAAATCATATTTTTGCATGTTGTCTACAAAATTTACTTGAATTTATAAGGCCATCGAAAATCAGTAGGAGAAATGCATTCTACATAAGAAGTCATTTCTTACCGAGTATGGTTTCCGTAGGAGGTCAAAAGGAAGTGCTTTCAAAAGCCGACATCCTGGCAAGTCCGAAATGTTATAGAGTTATGTTGCAATATAATCAGTGTAACAACCCCACCTAAGTAATCCTTCCTAATCCGAAACGCATTCCAGAATTTTGGACAACATTTCATGAGATCGGTCTTGCACTGTATGTTGGCAATTTTATCTCAAGGAGTGTACCTAGAACAGGAAAAAATTGATGAGCAAGATTCTTCATCGTCTTCGAAGCCATCGCCTGCACTCCTTCCAGTTGTGGGTAATCATTCTTCAACCACGGTCGCCTGGCCTGTACTGCATAGTCTAATTAAGACCGAACGGATGTCGCGTAGGTTTTTCTGAACAGCTTCTCATCGATCTGAACAAATCCTCTCCTCAGCGCAAATAACAGCCGTATCGCGCGTTCGACTGCACTTTGATATTGTGACGGTTGCTTCAACGGGGAGGTCATTAGGACACCAAGGTCTTTCTGTTTCTCAACATTAGAATAGGGCTGCCCGTCAAGGACTTATTCAAGGGAATCACACTCCTTACTGGTACTTTGTGTGGGGAGACTCAGGACCACACATTTGGGTCCACATTCAAACTGACGAACCTACGAGCTGACCAACTGCTGAGCCCGTTGAGACACTCTTGAGACGCGTTCCTGTCTGCGTCAGATCTGATGACTATCCACAACATAACATCGTCAGCAAACATGACGGCGTTACATCCTAAGTCATCGACGCAATCGTGAATGTAAACTAGGAATGTCAGCGGCCCTAAGACTGAACCCCGGGGAACACCACTAAGAACAGGGGTAGGAGTTGACTCCGAGGCCTGAACACAAGCGGTTTGTGATATCCCATTAAGAAAATCTGCGATCCATGTCAGAAGCATTCCTCTTAATCTAATTTCGGACAGTTTGTAGATATGAACTTTGTGAGGGACGATGTCGATCGTCTTCTACCGACCCTACCATCCTCGTCCACTGCGCGAGTCTTCTGCTCAGTTGAGAGCAGTTAACAGGAAAGACGCGAGCAGTTTTTGTCTGAAGCCCTGTTGCAGCGCTGAGAGCGAGTAGTTCTGCTCCAGGAACTTCATTGGAACTTCACTGAAACCTCATTGGAACTCCTTTATTAACTATGGCTTCTTTCATTTTACAGCAGAGGCAGGTGGGACTAACAGGCCGAGAATTATTAGCATTAGTGCGAACACTCACCCTCGTATATCGGGAAGATAGTTTCTGTCTCCCATTCGATGGCAGCCTCCCTAATTAGAATGACGAACGGAAGATATTTGTTAGTGGTTTAAACAGGTTGCTCACCGATTCTTTCGAGAATTTGGCCAGTATTATGTCCGCACCCGAGAACTTTGTGTCTTCGAGATTTTGAAGTTCCCTGTCCACGACGGAAATCAGGAAGAGTTTGGAGTTAAGCACGGGTCCAGTGGTCTCAAGGGCATTGCTGACACTACGACTACGAAACTTCGTTTCCCTGGTGAAGACCGAGGCAAAGTATCGTCCCAAATGTTAGGCTTTCTCGCTGTTTTCAACAATTTCTACACCATTATCGTCCTTCAATTCTGCGACCGGGTCCTTCATTTTGAGTCTGCTCTTAATATAGTAAAATAAAATCTAGGGCATCTGTTTAGCCTGTTGGATTATTCTGGATTCATACACCTTCCGTGCCTGACGGATGCATTTTTTAACTGCATTTCGTTGACTGCGAGGCTCTTCAATTTGCACTGGTGACTCTGTTTCCCGAATATCCGTCATGTTCCGTTTTTCTTTCGTAACTGTCTATTTCGGTCCCCAGTTAACCAGGCAGTTTGACCGGTCGTTTTTTGCTGATTTGGACACTGGCATCGAATTAAACTGAGTGAAATGTCTTTTCAGATCTCCAATGAGCAAGCAGTCCCAATTCACGGACTTGATAGAAGTCGACTTCATCTTACCGAAAAAGGAGATAACTAGAGATTTCTGTCGTAAATGGCATTGATTAGTTTCGCCGGACCTCACATCAACGCAGAAAATACTAAACGAATCGAAAATTTCAAAAATCAACACGTACTTAACGGCACCTGTTGTCATCTCAAATAAGTCTTTTTCAACGTCATTTGCCTTCACCCCATGTCATGGCTTAGTTACTTCCGTAGGGAATTCGACTACTCTTAATGCAGAGGTCTTTGAACACAACAACACGCCTTGTTTACAAACACTCCTACCGACTCCGCCGGCTACCCCCATTACACCTGAACGAGTGCCTTATGCAAAGCCGTGTCCGAGTGCCGCCTCAGCCACTCGAATGCTGGGTAAGTCCAATTCCTTAAAAAAATTCCCCACAATCGTCTGCCACTGCAGAATTGCCCAGCTGCATCCGAACCGTATGTTCCGTGGGCAGCCAACCACTGGACAACGTCGTCCACCTCTCTTAGAATCTAAAGGTCTTTCTCCATAAACGTTTTGTTTTAAAGGTCAGATCCTCGCTTAATAAGATATCTTTCCTTTGGACCATAATGTTCGTCCATTGCCCAGATATTGTCTTACTAACTGATACATTGGCAACAGCTGCCGTAGCTGCCTCCAAACCCTCTCTCCTAGGATATACTTACATTCGAAATGATCGTTAGGGCAAACGTTGTGGAGACAATTGTATCTTCGTCTAGCAAGCACTTGCGATTCTGTCACTGGACCTCCCGTAGAAGGCAGCTGCTGGCTCCAAGTTGCTCTGAAAAGTAAGTTCTCTCTATTCGTTGGCTGTGCCTATCCTCCTTCCAACGCCTATAAGAATTTTGATCGTCGTCTCTCACAGGCATTTCATGCTGCGGTCGAATGACGTTTGGAGTATCAGGTGGTTGCAGGCGACTTCAGTCTTCCTGATGTCCGCTGATTCCCACCTTCCGGCCCCAAAAATTCGAAAACATAATTGAGGCTATAGATGTCTGCATGTCGCAGAGCCGGGTTGTCAATCTTCCCACCCGAGGATCAAGCACACTTGACCTACTTTTCTGCAGAAGTTGCATGCCTATGTCAGCGTCATCCGTGTGCCCAATCAGGGAAAACGACCACTACATAGTTGTTTCTACATTGGAACTCAAGGTAAACAAAATTTTGTCCTCAAATTATAACGTCTCCTTCGATTTCTGACCAGCTCGCTCGGCCGTATTATTAACTAACCTTAATTCCTACGATTGGACTGATATACTCCTATGCTCTGCAGAAAATATGGTCTAGTATGCTTGATCCTCGGTTAGGAACATTGACAAACTGACTCCACATGTCAACATCTACAGTCTCAAGTGTGTTTTTGAATATTTCGGATTGGAAGATGGGGACAAGCGGACATCAGGAAGATTGAAGTCGCCCACAACTAACTGATACTTTGCACTACCAAACTGCACGAGATTTTCGATCCGCTCTTTTCCCATTTTGTCTCCCTTAAGTAAAAAATTAATGTAGGTGATGAGGCTTTCCTATCCTTAACATTTCGCCGTAGTTTGCACGAACTTTTTCGTCGATTCCATCTTGAGCACAGCCTTTCTCTCCTGCCCTCGATTTGCGATATTTTTGAGCGGGCTAAGAGAATGTCCAAAGAAAAACAGCTAGTCGATGAGGTCTGATTCGTCAAAACCCGCTCGTTAAATGTCTCGAAACTTTTCTCCCTAAAGGTACGAATTCATGGAAGAACGAAGCATCCCATCCTGCGAATTGCTTGTGCGAATCCTATTGCAGTTGCCCAGTTGACCGCTGACATTTTCAATGCTTTCCTGTCCAAAACGTTTATTAAAAACTCGATCACTCCGATTCCGACCATCCAGACTTCGACCGGGGCCGTTCTCGAAACTACAACTTTCACTCTGTGGGACGTGAATGTGGCGACTCGGTGTTTTCGCCAATGTCATAGTCCAGGACCTGATGGTGTCCCAGTTAGCATTTTAAAAGCGGATGCCAATGTAATTTTCCCGTCCCTCAATATATGTAACCTCGCTCTTGAAATTGCAACCTATGCTAATTTGTGAGAGTAATCACAAATTTTGCCTTTTCCCAAGCACGGCCAATTTGCGTCATTTGACGACTTTCGGCCCATAAACACTCTCCCAGCAGGTTCGAAGATCTTAGAGATATTGATCAAAGATAAGATGATGTGTCACTTAACAGAGAATAACCAACTGAGTGTTGCTGAGCATGGATTCCACAAAGTAAATAAATAAATAATTTTTTCATTATAGACCCGTCGGTGTCCCATAAAAACAAGTAGAAATAAATTTACACGCGAATTGTAGACGAGATAGGTAGAATCTCTACAAAATGCAATTCCTAGTTTCTGACTTAGTAGTCCGTTGAGAAAAATGATTAGCGAGGTGTGAAAAAAAACTGCATACATAAATGTAAAAATGATTGGGTTAATTTTACAGAAGAAAAAAACCCCTCGCTAAAAAATAATAACAGAAAATTACGGGCCGGACTGGCCTTTATGTGACGGTATATAACGGATTATAATCGGACATCGTCAGAGCAGAAATAAATGTCTGCCTTGAGGGGTACGCATGCGGGTCAGACAGGACTGGCCTGCATGTGGTATTGTATACAAGATTCAGAACTGACATCGTCTGGACAGTATTGATACGCCGGATGAGACTTCGCGCCAAAGAGGCCAGACGAGAGGAACCAAGACGCGATCGGCCACAGTACGCTTCGAGCCCAGTCGATGAGTGGGGAAGGGAGGTACGACCAAACTACTAGTAGATGGCGAATACTGAGGGTTTCGCCGTGAGCGTCGACATACCGCATGAGGTCCAAATGTGGGAGATGGCATTAGGAACCGCTAAAATCGTCCCTATGGGGGAGGAATGATTGCAGTGGATTAAGCAACCAATTAAAAACAGGGGTTTTTTCTGATATAATTGACGGTTACCACTTGATCTACCACTAAATCCCAGGAGGACTCCTCTCGAAGTCAAGAAGCGGGGTGCTCGGGAATGAGACCGTCAAAAATGCCTTTACATTTTCCGGTGTAGGGTGTTAGTGTTATTTCGACTTGAATACCACTAACTTAGGTCATGACCAAATTTCTGGCGGAAGACTATTCCAAAGGAAAGCATATTTGGAGGCAAAGAAGAGGGAGCGCTTAGATATAGTGCAACGAGGCGGCGGAATCACCATGGAGGAGTTGCGCGTGGCATAAGACCGATCTCTTGGAGTCGGAGTGTCAATGAGCGGAAGATTGGAGCTAGAAATGATGCGAAAAAGAAAGCAAATGCCAGCTTCGAGTCTTCTAACCCACAGAAATTTAACGTTCGCCAGCTGACATCGCTGAGTATAAGAAGTACCGGACGAAGCTTGAGGGAACAGTTTCCGAGTGAAAACACTCTGTACATTTTCGATCTTATAGCGGTCACGGGCGTTCGTTCAACCAAAGAATGGACAGCAGTATTTTAGGACAGGAAGAACAAACATTTGATAATGTCTTAGCATCATTTCCGGAGGGAAACAATTATGCGATATGAATCCGCATATCTGGGCGGCCTTGGCAGAGATTCTATCTGCATGAGGTGATAAAGCAAGCTTATTTGTATAACTTAGACCTAGGTCCTTTATGGTGAGACATTCTGAGAATGGGTTTTTCTGAAAAATTTTGGGATCAGGAAGTTTGGCAGGACCAAAAGACATGCAACTACACTTGGATGATGAAATCTCCATCTGCCATGTTGAACCCCATCTGCTTAGGCGTAGTAAATCGGCATTAATTTTTTCAACACAAACATTTGCGGTGTCCTTAGAGTATGAGTAAACCCACTTGAGGTCATCGGCATAAGTAAAATTTTTCGAATTTCCGAGTTGAGTCGATATATCATTGATGTAAGGAAGGAACATTAGCGGACCCAGGACCGTGCCTTGAAGTACGCCACTCGTGATCGAGTGAGGTGTCGAGTAGCTATTACCGACCATGACTTTCTGATATCGGTTGGATAGATAGGACCTGATGAAGTCGAGTAGAGGCGGCCGGATGCCGATAGCTTTCAATTTTACTAAAAGACGTTTATAAGCACCTTGTCAAAGGCTTTGCTAGGATCAAAGCAGATAACTACCACTGACTGCTTTTCATTACGAAGAGAAGTGATTAGATTAAGAAATGCCAAGTGGCATGTTTCGCATGATCGTTCAGGTAAGAATCCATGCTGACTAGAGCTCAGAAGCCGATTAGCTAGACAGAAGTCAAGAATTTCATTGAAAATAATCCTTTCAAGAAGTTTTGCTAGAGACGGCGTTGTGTGCACGCCCGATTGTTTTTAACATCGTACCGAGATCCTGACTTGAGGACGGGGATGATAATTGACGTTTTCCATGCTTCAGGAAAGAATCCTTTTGAAATATAAACCGAGAATGAATGACTAAGCAGTATGAGAAATTCGGATGCTTGTTTAATAATCCAATTTGGAATTCCATCCTTTGCTGAATAGTGTGAGTTTTTCGAACGACTTATGGGTTTCTCAATGAGATCTGAGGAGACATCGATTGTACTCTGTGTCCTATCTGAATGCAAATGGAAAAAAAAGGACCGGATCGGACTCAGTATTAAGGTGTTTTGCAAAGAAAGCACTAAACAAATCCGCCTTGTCAGTGTCCTCGATGAGAAAGACTTTTTTATCATTTGGCAGGGGTGGAAGTTCGTGACCACGCTTAGAGGAGGACCGACGACGGAAGATGTTAACGACGAATTTGCCAGGGTTTCAACCACTGAGAGCAAGTGATTCTCTTTGCCTGGCGCATCCTTGAGGCCATCTCAAAAATCTCTGTGATTCTAAAATGATCCGATAAGGAACTTGTGAATAGGTCGCGCAGCTGCCGTCTCAACGTTTTTAGTCTGTTGTGAAGAAAATTAGGAACAAGGGAATCTGAAAAATGAGGCTTGAGATATCTACGCGGCACAAAATCTAGGATGTCCTGAGAAGCATTGGACATGACGTCCCGTAGAATTGTCACATCGCTACAGGAGAGGAAGACACACAAATCTAAAGATCTAATATAATTATTTATTAAGCCATTATCTACGCAATCGTAGTCTATGTAAGTCCGAACGGTGCTGTTATTTTTTTGAAAGGGCAAGTGGTATGCAACAATGAATTAATACGTGGTCACTGTCAAAGAGGTCCTTTTTGAAAGCAACAAAAAGGAGCAATGTCATTGATAAAGATTAGATCTAAAATGTGATTTTCTCTTGTTTGAGAGCGCACCAACTGGGACCAGTTAGAAAAGTTGACAAAATCTTGAAAGTGCTGGAATTTAGGTGGACAGCTATTGGAAACCCAGTCTATTTCAGGAAGGTTAAAATCCCCAGTGATTATTTTAACATCGAAAGCAGCTTCCGAAATTAATTTAAAGACTTCACAGAGTTGTGAATCATCACTGGCTAAAGAATTTGGAGGATTGTAGATACAGCTAATAATTGCCTTTCTTTGCGGCGAGAGAATAACAGATGCAAAGCAGAAGTTTCCAGTGAATGAGGAAACATCCAAGTAATAGGGAGTGTGCTTTAGGTAGGATTTAAGATAAAGAAGACAACCACCCCACGCCTAGTCGTGTGGTCTTGACGGTAGAAATCGAAATCATCTATGAGAAAGGCAGAGTCAGGAATTATAGAATAGCTCCGTCTTGTGACACCTGCCAGCTCTCTTTTGCTATGCCGTCAAATATCGTCGGTCCTTTTCTGTGAACGCAATTCACCTTGAAATAAATTACGCAGGAATGTGAAAATTCTGCAGAATTGTCCTTTATTCAATAGACCTAGTAAACGTTTCCTTCGCATTCGGAAAAACTGTCACAAATTTTGAGCGCGGAATCCACCGATCGAATATACCGTAGTTATGACGCTTGTGATCTCTGATACGTTCTTCATCGTGTCAAAATCCGCCTTCCATATATAAGGCTGATCATCTGTTCTTCTCTGGCGTTGAGAGAAGTGTGAGTGAATACATGGTAGTGTAATATGGTCACTCTTTCCGAGAGGCGCACTGGAATACTCTTCGTAAATTTTAGAGAAATTTTCAGTGTGAACCAAGAACAGGCCATTCGCTCTCTGGTTACTCTAAATCTTGTTGTTGACTTCACACACTGCGACAGAGGGAGGTCGAATATGACGAACATTAACTTATTTAATTTAATTTAATTTAATCTATTAAATGCCAGTTTACAGGCATTGTCAAGGGAAGCGATTAAACACAACTCCGACCAGCAGTGAAAAAAAACCCCTGAAGAATAAAAATATAGTTGATGATGGTTTTTATGGTTTGGAGTGTTCAGGAGAAAAAAACTGCTGGCGATAGATTTCCGACCGTCAAGACGGAGGGGAGGGGGTTGCACGGTATCGGAGATCATCGGACGTCAATTCCTTTCATGAATTTGGGGATAGTCAAAATAGAGGCGTTGAGGAACAGATGGTGAGACCAGCCATAGTGTTCAGAGACCAAAAACGCCATCGCTACGGTAGAGTCGATCAGTAGATTCAGCACCCAAAATTTGAGGAAGCTTTTCTGAATGCAGAGCTTTCACACTCATTGGTAGCCTCGAATTCCAACGTTGAAACAACTATGTCATGGTCTGAGCCCCCCAGTGGGCCTAGGGATGACACCGACGATGGCATGCAGCCTCTACAGAAAATCAGGTCAAGTATGCTTGAGCCTCGGGTAAGAAAATCGACAACTTCATTCCACATCCCAACATCTACAGCCTCAAGAAAGTCCTTGAACATTCTTGGGCCTGAAGGCGGAGACCAGCGGACTTCGGGAAGATTAAAGTCACCCTCAATCAATTGACACTTAAAGCTTGAGTCGGCCGCAGCATTAAATGCCTGTGAGAGTAAACGATCAAAATTGTCGTTGGCGTTGGGAGGACGATAGACGCAGCCAACGAGTAAGGAGAACTTATTTTTTAGTGCAAACTGGAGCCAGCAACTGCCTTCTACTGCGAAAAAATGCGGGAGATCCAACGGCAAAAATGTAAGTGTTTGCTTAACGTAGACGCAGCTGCCCCCAACACGGCTATCTTGGAGATCATTTCGGATGTAATTATAGCCTAGAAACAATAGTTCGGAATCAGCTACTGAGGCTGATGCCCACGTCTCAGTTACTAGAACAATATCTCGACAATGGAAGAACACCAGAGTCTGAAGCAAAGGCATCTTATTAAGCAAGGATCTGGCATTTAAAACAAAAAGTTTGAAGGGACAGGCTGTTTGTTTCTGAGGAAAGTGGGCTACATCGTCCAGTTCTGCGCTGCCCACCGAGCAAATGGTCAGGATGCAACCATCCGGTTTTACAAAAAATGTTGTGGCATCGAAAACTTCTGACGTGGATAAAAAGTGGTAGGACTTGGGGGAGGGAATGACGGGCAGGTGAACTGGTAACCATTGTTAGCTAACTTAGTTTCAGCTGGAAATCCGCGGGGCAGATACTGCAACGTATTCCCGCCGGAACGAAACTGAGGATCGGATGAGTAAACTGATCCAGTATGGACACTAGCATGAGGAATAAATTGGTAAAACGGCTGTGGAGGAAACAAGTTAGGGGGTGGGGGACGCATTGTTTCCAATGGAGCAAGAGTTTTATTAAACGGCGGAAAAATCAGCATGTTCGGCTTAAATGCCTCGATATGAGTGCTGGGGGGAAGTCGCGCACCCGCTACGTTTTGAGTCGGGGTATTTGAGGCACTGTTGGCCGATTGTGGAGGAAAAGATTTTACAATGGTGCTGGATTTATTGGGTGTCCGAGTGGCTGAGACAGCAATTGGATTTGCCTTTGACTTAGACACATGCTTAGGCTTACTAGGGGTTGCTGAGGAAGTCGATAGTGGCGTGTTTATACCAGGCGTGATGGTGTGTTTAAAGAGCTCAGCATTAAAAGTGGTCGAATTCCCTACGGGATTGACTATGCCGTGATGTGCATATGCCGCAGATGGTGTTGTAGAGGACTTATTCAGACTGACAGTAGGTGTCATTATCTTGGTGCTGGTTTTTGCCGATTTTAATTTATTCAGTCTTCGCTGCAGGGGTGTGAGGTCTGGCGAAACGGAGCAGCGTCATTTACGGCCGAAGTCTCTAGTTATCTCCCTACTCGACAAGATATAATCGACTTCTATCATGAAGAAAAGGGTAACTAGTATCGGCGCATTACGGCTAAGCGAGCGAAGTTGCTTAGCTTGTGCGATACTGAAACTCAAGCTACATCTTTGTGGGAACACATGCGCTCGCTCCATAGCTGATAAGTGGCTCGGAATGTTTCGTGGTACGAAATTATGCTTGCGCTTAATTCTTTCCTCAGTTTCCGAACTAAGTACCCCAATAAGTTTAAAAGCTTGTTCAATTACTTTTTCAGAAGTGTTGTTTATGTCGCCATAAATCAACTGGTCGACTATTTCGCCGGCTGATGGCCTGCTACGACTAGCAGAGGCGTATTTTTGGACGACTGAAGGGTCGAGAGGTTCTACATGTACTAAAGGGATTTGTGAGTTAATCAGATCTGCGGACGGTGAAGAACATACGCTGGCACCTGCAATGTCTACAGTCGCGATTTTAGCACCCAGAGACGGTGGGGAGGCCGCAAGCTTTCGCCGTGTAGCACGTGCTCTGCGGGGCATTACAGACAGGAAAAGTTTTTCGTCACAGAAGAAGAGTCAACACGTTGTCAACGTACGGAAAATCGCACTTAATAGCAAGTGCTACTGTTATTTGACTACGAAAAATAGAAAGAGATAGTAGGGAAAGGAGTCACTAAAGGAAGTTGTCCCACCGTTTCCCACCCTATCGTAGGTGCGTTGAAATCCTTCGCTGTAAGAAATTCTTGGTGGCTAGCTTCTTCCTCGACTAAGTGAAGCAACAAATCATCAGCTGCGCTCGGAAAATTTGGAGGTCTGAAAACCATCGAAATTCCAGGTCTTGAGCTTTCCGCTTCTTTATCTTTATCAAGGCAGATTCTGCTAGAGCAATGAAGTCCGAGTTTCGTTGTGAAACCAACCCTTTGACTTCATCGAACTTCAAGACGATAATTTGCGAATAATTATATAGAAATGTCAATTTAGCCTGAGTAATTCCGACATACAGGCGTTTGTCTATTTTATGAGATTGGATGCAAAATCTGGGCGGAGCTGCTCGGCAGCATTCTTATGTTTCTTACCGGCACGATGGACGACAGTGTATGAATACTCTAAAAGGTCTGTCTGCCATCACGCGAATTGATCAGTCGGATTCCTGAAGTTCTCTAACCACCTCAGTACCTGGTGATCGGTGCGTAATATGAACCGTTTTTCGGCTAGGTGAAGGTGAAACTTCTTGACAAACGCCGCGACCGCCAGGATCTCTCGCACTCATCCGACCATCGCAAAGTGGACCATTTGTTAGTAGGGCCATTCAAAGGGGCGGCTGTGTATGCGAAATCTTCGATAGGGCGACGATAATGGGAGGCCAACCCTAGAAAACCGCGGAAGTCGGAAACGGACGTAGGTTGTGGCCAGTGTCGAATCTGCCCGGTCTTCATGGGATGTGTCTTAATCCCATCAGTTGAGACAATGTAACCCACAAATGCGACAGATGTCGGCAAGAAACAGCACTTGACTGGGTACAGTTTGGGGCCCTTGGCCTGGTTATGATTGAAAATGGTTCGAAGATGAATGTGGTATGACTCGACCGATGACCCATTTACGAGAACATCGTTCAGGTCCAGGTAGGACACAAGTCCCGCAAAACCGAGGCCATCAGACGCTGAAAGGTCGCAGGCGTCCTTGCCAATCCAAACGTTATGGTTTTAAAATCTTATAGCTCAGAGGAAATGGAAAATGCAGTCTTACACCTATCCTCGGGGACCATTTCGACCTGCTAGTAGTCGAACTATAGATCAAGCGTGAAGACAGCCTCCCATGCGAAAGCAGCAGAATTCTGAGAGGTAAGAATGTGAACGGCAGTCAGCTTTCCAAGAGGTAGGTTATGGGGAGAGAGGGTTAGGGACCAAGCGTATTAGGTCAGAATGCTGAGGAAGGTTGGAACAGCCTGAATCACAGACTAGCTGGTGATGAGAGCTATGGGGAGAGTAAAAGGGGAGGGTTGTCGTCTTAGTCCTGGGATGGTCAGTGGCAAAATCGATGCAGAAATTATGAGTATGCAGAAAATCAACACTAAAAAATACTATGGGACTGAAGATCATGATAAACGCAAAGAGTATGGCGAAATTCCGAGGAAATTAGGAAAAACGGTACCTCGAATAGGTACGGAAAAGAGAGGGAGGGGGTGCTTGTGTGAGATCTTGGTTTGTTGAAACCAGGCGTGCGAGAACCCCTTAGGGTTTAGCAGGGAGCAGGCGGTCCCTGTATCTACGAGAAACGCTAAACATCTTCAGTCAAGAATAGGTGCAGGACAGTCAGACTGCCTTGATGTTACTAAAGGGACTGGATAGGACTCACTCGAAACTTCGGCCACTAGACTCTGACGGCCTGGGCGCGGACAAGTGAAATTTCGGTACGTCTACGTTGCCAAAAAACCGAGTCTGCTCGTGCTGGAGGACTGAGGCTGAGCAACAGGGGTTGGAGACCGATGACCCATAGCGTCCCTCGTACTCCTGCACACGGGTCAGAAGGGATTCCGACGAAAGTTTGGTCTTCTTTAGTAACTTCCACCAAAGGTTATTATCTTACAACCCAACGCGGAAATTCTTGATCAGAACGATATCAGCAACAGTTGAATGTTGGTCGGGGATAGCTGCGAGAATAGGGGGACGAAGTTTCCTCACGTAATCCCTAGCACTCTCACGAGGTAGCTTCAGACGGAACGAAAATTGCCTGTAAACGTGCACAGGGCGGGCTCTGGGAGCGCAAAGAGGCGGCGGAGAAACGCAAGTTGTGACTCGCCATCAGCGCCAAACAACACTCCGAAAGCAGAAGCCTTTGTCAGCACCTTCATGGACAAATGGTGGACGATATTTCGGGTGCGGTCCTCGGCGGTGATTGAGGCCAAGTGGACACTCGCTTAAGAGTGCCAGATATCAGGATTATCACCGGACGTTAACAATGGAAGCGTGAACGGGGACGACTGCCTTCTCTCCAGAACCGACAGACGGACGCGGCAAAGCTGGCGGGCTGGTTCAGAAGATGGTTGCTGGTGAGTCATGTTGAAAACCGCAGTCAACAGATTTGAAGCGAGCGAGCGGACAAGGCACCGTACCTAAACATAAGGTCTCCTTACCAGGAGGGTTTATTTGAAGACGGAAAGTGGAAATGTAGCGAGACAATGAAGTGTTCAAGCGAAGATAAATGACACACGAGCAAACAATTCAGAAAAGCCAACAGTGCATACTTCGGAAAACAGGAAGTGCATTGGGCATCGTCTTTTATAACCCACTCCAGTATTAGTTCCTCCGTTCCTACAACACGTTTATATCAAATCAAGGAATATAACTAAGGTCAGGGAATAGGTGATAATGCATTTCCATCACAAACCCATCAGTTACCAAAGCCTATACCTTACCCTTCCGGTAACATATCTAACCCTACCCCTGCCACTGACCCCTATGTTAACTACCAACCTTCACCCCTACAATAACTAAAGCGCTGACAAAATTGGAAATTCGCGTAAATCCACCCATTTGTATCTCTAATAACCAGCACCATTAAAGTGAGCCAGGAATAATCTAAGACATTCGCGGAAACTAATCACCAAACAGGTGTTGAAGACCAATAGGGGACACGTTGGCGCCGTCGACCCTACAAGAATTCTCCCGCTATTAGGACAGGTGTAACGTGCTCAACCGAGATGAGGACTAGTCACGATACGCACAGTCCATTCTGAGCCCCGACGACAAGGAAAGACGATGCCGATCCTCAAAAGTCTTATCAGACGGAAGACCACACCAGAAACACCGTGGATGCATGGAGACGCTTGCATATTTTTGGCCGGCCTACCAGCCGCGTTCGATGAAGTGGCGAGGACACCTGTTGGCCATGAAGACGCGCTGGAGGTAAGGTAATTCCGGCTTTTGTTCTGCGGCTCGTTGTAGTGTCTCTGCCCCTCTGCAGAGTGTTCGCACTCCGTTGCGTTTGTGGCTTAAGGGGTGCTTACTTTGGTAGCTAGGGGTTTTGCGTGTATTAGAAACCTTCCTATAGACCATCGTTTTTAGGTGTCCGTTGGATTTTCGATGCAGGCGAACGTCAAGGAACGGCTGTTGGTTGTTGATTTCCGCCTCCATTGTAAACCGGATGTCAGAGAAATCTGAGTCCATGACATCGTGGAATGTTTGGACTGACTTCTGAAGAAATTCAAAAGCCGCAATGATTGAAGATTTAAGGTCCAGTTAAATTATACCGTTCATCCTCCCCAAATGAAGACAAGGAATAAGGGGCGATTTTGTGGATGTCACTGTGCTTGTGTTGACGCTTGGGAAACTTCCTGATTTCCACTATCAGAGTAATGGGGGTGTCAGTTCATGCTAGTCTTGAACTGTTCTGTCTCGCCGCCTGTCCCGTGTCACAGGCATGCCTTACGCACAAATTCTGACCTGCCTTCGCCTGAGGATTGTCTTTGGTCTCCCCGTGGGCGATTGCTGGTGCACACGTGTGACCTCTTTCCCCCGCGGTCGCGGGATCGAATGCCAGGTGTTGCACGCCTCGGATTGACGGCGGCCAACAAGCCAAAAATGGCCATGTGTATACATGTATACATTAGGAAGATGGGGTTCTTTGGGAAACAGTAAACTTCATTGTGCAAATTTTTGAGACTGGTTCCCCAGCTCGTCTTCAGACAACGGGCGTGCAAAAACAATTAACTTCTAGACCAAGTCTGACAAAAGGATTCTATGATTGTTAAAGTCATCTTCTCGGGATTGGTTGAGTCAGTTTGAATCTGTCCTTAACGATTTTGTATGTGGCATCTAGATCGATATGCCGGTTGATGCATGCCTCATCTGAGTGCATTGCCTCCAGGAATTCTCGGCCTTTGCTTATTGGGCAGGCGCCAACAATGCGAGTGTTTTCCCATGCAAGTTTGTGCCAAGTGTCTAGTGTGTGCATGACCACCTGAGATAGATGGTCGCGTCTCTTTACCGCTAACTGATGTTCATGTATAGCGGTTGAGATAGATTTCCCAGTTTAGCCACAATAGACGGCATCAGAACTAGAACATGGGATTTTATAGACAACACTTTTTCTTTCAAGGTAGCTAACCCTGTTCTTAGGGTGTAAAAGCTGTGTGTGTAAGGTTGTTGCCGGCCGGTGCGCTACGTGCATCTGGTACCTTTTTGATTGTCTTTCGACTAGAAGAAGAAGGAGAAGAAGACGAGGGAGAGGAGGAAGAAGAAGAAGAATGATAAGAAGAAGAAGAAGAAGAAGAAGAAGTAGACGGGAAGGCGATCGCGGGACCAATTGTTTATTTCTTCGACGTTTCGAACTCTCGCGTTAGCCTATCGGAAAAAAAAACAAAAAACCGTATAACTCATTACACATTTAGCTCACCTCTGCCAGAGATGGCCTTCAGCTGCGCTACTGATTTGTTTACGCAGTGCTTGACAAGTGATTGACAGTTCGATATGTCGATTGATGGAGTCCTCAGTTGAGTGCCAGGCTTCCTGCAGCAGGCGCGCCCAAAGTCAAAGTCGTGCTCTGGCGAGGAGGCGTGGACGGCTACCGAGGAGAGTTTATCCTTTCCTCTCATAGCCAACCCATGCCTGTGCAGTCTCTTTCGAACATGCTTGGGTGTCTTACCAAAATAATTGGTTTGACCACAATTGTAGTCTATGCGGTAAATGACCCCCGATTTCTGACTGGTGGGAATGGGGTCCTTGGGGTGCATGAGTTGCCGGCGTATTGTTGCTTCAGGTCTGTGAGCGACGCCAATCCCAAATTCGCTCATTATTCTAGTGAATTCTTCTGACACATCGGCTATGTACGACACTGCGCGCCAGCATTTCGGTTTAAGTTGCCCATTCGGTTTACTTCTCCGTGTTTCTCGCCTGCACTTTTCGACGGATTTCCCAGGGTAGCCGTTCGCTGTGAAGAGTTTCCACAGCAGGAACTGGACCTATGACTTCTTGTGTGATGGCTCAGTGTAATGGGTTTCTACACGCCAGTGGAATGTTGTCACGTAGCTGGGGTTGCGTGGAAGGGGGTTATTGTTAAGAAAACTTAGAATACGAGAGGTATTCCTCGTCTTCCTGCAAACTGTTATTTTTAGCTTCCTATCGCCTTTTCTCTGATCTACTGTGTCTAGAAACGGCAACTAACAATCTTCTTCTTCCTCCATCGTGACCTGGATATCTGGGATGATCAGGTTTAGATATTGCGTAACTTCCCTAATGCTGTCCGGATTGGTGATAACAAATGTGTCATCAACATACCGCACACCCTGTCGTGGTCAGTAGCGGTCAAAAGCCAACGCTGTAACACTGTCTCAACGATCAAGCTGGATAACGGCAACCCCATTGCTGTAGCCTTAACTTGTTCGTAAACAGCTCCATTGAAGGCAGAGAAGGTCTTCAAGCAGCACTTTAGTAGATCAATAAGGTGTTTCATCTTGAGTTTTTCGTTCGTCTCGTTGAAATTATACTACTTGTAGTGCTACTTGTTTATAGTGTGGGCACTACATGATTATTCCACAGTAATTGATTGTCTTCGACTTAAATGCCTGTTGAACTTTCGGTTCTGACCATAAAAAGTCATGTCCAAGGAAGTTAACTCCATGTCCTGCACCGAATAATACCTGAACTTATTACCTTGATATGTATATTTACATGCATATGAGTCAATAGATACATGCAAACTGATGAAACTATGTTAGAGCCAGTAGCGACAAACTAGATAATAAATGCCGTTATCTTTTTTTTCTTCCAAAAGGCAAAAGCAAGCAATCGCGGCGTGATCTACCCACAATGGCGAATGGTTTGGGCTGAACACAGCTAGCCTGAATGAAGTATGGGAAATCTTTCTGTCTCGTATCGCTCAAATGTTCCCTCTGCACCAACAATCCAGTGGATGAACTCTGCACACAACGGAATTTCACCACATGTAAGTGACTTCCTGTACATTAAGTTATTCAAACTGAACTCCTTTGTTAAATGAATGCGTCAGAGCCGTAAATCACTGAGGACATTTTTGGGACCTTGACCTGCCAGCAATGTCGACACTGTGTACCGCTGTTTAGACGAAACGTAAGGTCCCCAAACCGCACCAAGTCTGTCGAGTAAAACATTGGTTATGTACCCCCTACTTCTTCGCATGCAGTAACTGGTGGGTCGCATAGTGCGGGACGAGGACTGCTCCCAACTACGCATAAAGTCTTTTCAATCGAACCGTCTTACCGCTGATAAGTGATTTTTTACCGAAAATTTCCCTATAAGGTGAGAAGGATCGTAGCCTAGGTGTCTTGGCGAATGATAAGCACGGCCAGCCAGAGACAGAATGTGCATTGAGAACGAAGGTGGGGACTACAAAGAAGCCGCCAAACACGAGTCAACAGTGTTCGATGGGTAATTCAAAAAACCTAAGAGCTGCAAAGTAACCAGATAACGAATATAGGAGCGACAATACGACAGGAGACCGTGAAGACTCCATGTGGTAGTCCTAACTGCTAAGCCAAGAAAAACCGACACTTAAGCCAGAAGTAATACAACTAATCCAAACCGACATGATCCAAGAAAACCATGCTAGTTCGGCATAAAAGAAGTAAGTTAGGCATAATGCATCGAGAACAACAACGTGGTAGAGAAATAGGGGACCGAAAGATGTAATGGACCACACAGCAAAGAATCTGCTGTTGCAAATGGGCTAGATGCACCAATTAGGTAAATGCGGTAGGAAACAAAACGCAGGGAAGACATGGCAGAGCACTTCGTATTGCTGATGAGAAGTAGGCCAAGCAAGACCTCAAACCTTACAGCATTTACGCTGTGGTGAGCACTGGCATGGTGCGGAAACTGACAACAAACGACGATGCTTCGGTCAGGATTCACTGGATCGCATGTGGACGGTTGGTGGAGGCATTTAACGGAGAGGTCATAAAATGATGCTACTTAAATGTAGGACGTAGGATGCATTGCAACGTAAAACGTTCGGGTAGTGCAAGGGAAAAATTTGTTGGTTTCTGATGACGTGGTGGTAGATATCCCTGCACTGGTAGAGCTTCCTCGTAAATGAGTCCACAGGTGAGGACATGACGACACCAAAAGACAGAGCTTTCCATGTCTTAATCACCCTGTGGCCGAAGAAGAATTTACTTGCGTCCACTTAGTTTGAGAGGGTTGCCTCTCAAGCTAGTAGTTGTGGCCGACTCAAAGAAGTCGCTGGATGCGTGGCAACAATCCCGACCCCGCAGCATGCGAAACATTCGAATTTAGTCGCCACGTACTTGGTGGTAGTCCAGGGGAAATAGGTCAAGATCGGTCAGTAGAGTTTCGTAAATTAGGTTTTTGATCTCTGACACATTTGGTCGCCAATCGTTGGACTTTTTCGAATGTGGCACGGTCTTTGACAGACCAGGGTCTCCAACTGTGTCTGTACAAATATTCCGAAGACGTTGCCAAAACACTCTTCGTCGAACTTTGAAAATGCTGGACACTGTGGATTTCGCTACTATCAAGCGGTGGAATAATGGATTTATTGAGGATGTTATCCACACACACCTGGATCCTTCTGCACCTATAACTTTGGCAGCGGTGTGTGATTTAGAAAGTACTTCCTTCGGTCCGTAGAGATGTATCTGTTAATTCGCAGAATGTTGCATTTGGCAACATTGAACGAGAGGAGGCAGTGATTCGACCATTGCCCGAGTCCATTCAAGTTTGTCTGTTGATTTGCTCCATCGTCCCCGTTGCGGATGACATTCCAAAGATTTATGTGGTCAGGAAACATGGCAATGTGGCAGTCCAGTTTACGGATGCAGTCATCAGTATATATGCATGAGGAAGAGGATAGGACCATGAACGGAGCTCTGAAGTACACCGCTAGCTCCGCCGATCGCTAGTCGCCAAGACGGACAATATGAGATCGATCAGTGAAGAAGTTTTCGATCCACTTCAAAGCTTCCTCTTACCATTATGCGGCTGAGCTTCCTTAGGAGACGTTGGTGTGGCACATTATCGAGGGCCTTCCGCAAGTCTATGCCGGCCACATGCACCACGTTTCCCCCATCAATCGCTAGGCGTCCACCGCTCTAGACAGTAGAGTAAATTGGTTAAGCAGGATCTTCATCTGCAAAATCTCATAAGAAGTAGAAGCGATCGTTGGAACAAGAGCTTTATTCGCCTGACGTTTCGGATTCTCTCTCGAACCCATCATCAGAGACAGTGACCCCTTTCTGTCACTGTCTCTGATGATGGGTTCGAGCGAGAATTCAAAATGTCAGTCCAATAAGCCTTTGTTCCAACGATCGGTTCTAATTCATATCAGTCCAAGTTTTCTTCGCCACTTCCCTGTCGTAGCCTGTGATCCTGGACTAATTGCTGGCGTTTTAGCCGTTCCTGTGATGCGCAGTCCGGCTGAAAAACTACTTGGTTGGAATATTTTAATTGAAAACGCCTTGAAAGGATAAGATGGACATGCTCTTTGTAACTCAGAACAATTTTGAGGGGCCTAGGATGCCGTGAGATGGAGGGTTCAGTAGTGCGTCTTCCGAGCCTGAAGGCTTTCGGTACCGAAACTTCTTAGTTGGGTTGAAGCATAGTATTCAGAAGACCATAGAACAGGCCGAGATCTGCCAGAACGCGTTCTTCAGGTGTGTCTTCGTGTGCCTCCTATAGTCCCTGCATTAATAAGCACTGTTCTCGGAGCGGCCTGTCTTTGTTTCGTGATGATGGTGATCTGGGAGTTTCTGGCGAACCTTTCATGACGATGTTCAGGTTGTCTTTCCCTTTGGGGACCTGTTCTTGAACTAACCGCGTTGTGTTTGTGGCAGTACTGTCCCTGTCGTTTATGTCAATAGAGAGGATATTCGCATCCGCCGCGACTGCTTCTACTCGGTCGCTGGTGGTTTCTGTCGATTGCTCAGACAAGCTCTGCCTTTCCACCTTAGTTATTTTCCTCGAGTACGACGAAGCCGTCCGATTTATGTCGTTCCCTCTTCAATCATTAGTCCATTGCGGCCTCATTTCTTCTTCTTTTGATGTGATTTCAGTTGCCTGAGTCTTATTATTACTCACCTGCTTGTTCGGCAGTGATCATCTGCTATCTACTCTCTGGGCTTCTACATATGTAGTAACTGGTAGTGGTCGACGTCCACGTTCTGCGAAAGTTCTGTTGTTGTTTGTGGACGATGCGAATATTGCCATCTTGAAGTAGATTTTTAATTCGGGTTGGCTGCAGGAGCTTCCAATGTTTCAAAATGTACAAAAATATGAACCCCCGTTGGAGGACCAAAATTTGAAATCCAATTCTAAACGCGCGCATCGGTTGGAGAAGACTCCTAGCGACTGTTGGCACGTAATTTGTCACCGCAAAAGTTCATAATAAGGGTAACCTGTGAACGCCATGGTTTGGACGTGCTACGTAACGAGCGTCAGATACAACAACCGAAAGACCCCCAACCACGGTAGAGAAAAACTTCTGAGGCCGTTTATCGGATCTGGCACAGTTGCGAACAAAAAAATTACGTCGGACAAACCTGAAGACTGCTCTGAACTGAAATGGCCGAACACACGGTAGCAGTGCGGCGAAATGATGCCAACCCTCAGGTCGCCGCGGGTCATTCGACGAAATCAGGCTACAAGTTGAAGTTCAATGAGGCCCAGATTCTCGCGAGGAGTGAATATAACGTGAGCATCTAGCTGTTTAAATCATGGTTCACTGCCGCCTGCCTGACGTTTCTGATTCTCACTCGAATCCATCACCAGAGACAGAGTCAGGTAAGGGTGGTGGGTTGCCCAGGTGTTGTAATATCTATAGGATGCAGTTGCTAGGCCGCTACATGCCTATCACAGTTGGCAGCTCCCGAGCGCATCACAGCTGGACTGGCCAGGTGTTGAAGTATGCAGTTGCCATGCCGTTACTACGCGTCAAGATTATCGGCTCCCACGCTTATCGCACGCTGTCGAGTGGCTGACTGCCGGATTTCGTCATCCGTCTGGATTCTTGGGTGATTTGGCTATTGTCTCTGATGGTGGGTCCGAGCAGGAATGTGAAATGCCAGGCCAATAAAACCCTTGTTCGGCCGATCGTGTCTCCTTCTTCAGGACTGCTTCCTGGGACTCCGGGCATCTATTAGCAACTGAAGGTAGTCAAAAAATGCGGTGGTATGAATGGGCCAGTCAACACGGGGCATGACGTCATGTAGATCTTACAGAATACATCAAACAAGGCCCACTGAAGACAATGTAGTAGGTAGCTATGTGTACGATGCGGATTTAACAACCAGAACTAGAATCCCTACCTCAATTCGCGAACTCCTGCCATGATACATGTCTAACTGATGTTAATCCTGCCCAAGAACAAACCCTAATTCCATGCGTGGAAGAATGCGTTGCAATTTTCAACCTGTGGGTTTCTAAACTGTTTTTGCCTAATTCTGATCGACGACACAGTTTACAACAGACGACGGTGTGTGACGTACAGCCGCAGAAAGCCCTCAACTCCATACATCCACCATCGGAATCACCTATGCTTACATGAAGCTTGAGGGAAGAACTGGTCTAATTCGTAGCACCAGCCGCTGCGAGCCTGCAGTGAAGACCGTGCTGAGAGTGTGTCATCCTCTTGTCACTGGGTGGATGCCCCTATGCTACACACGCAACTCGAGTGCGACTCCAGTCTGCACGCACGTGAAACCCCACCCAGCCACCAACTCCCTCCGCACCAGATGAGTAGTTTTTACTGCCAAGCGATGCACCTAGGCTTGCGTGGGACTGCTCGTGGCTGGCGTTTCGTTTGCGATCGATGCGTCTAACCCTAATCTAGTGAGAGCATCATTCGCCATGACGTAATGCAGAACTGCAGGTTTGCAACCAATTTTCGGGTAACGTCATGCCACGCGTGGAGGTAAATGCTGCGCAAGTCTGCCACCAGTATAATCTCAATCATTTTGTCATGACTGTCGTCCAGTCAGCACCGAATTGTCGGTCATTTTGACAAAGTCATTCATTGAGTCACCGAGATTGTCGTTTGTTGCGCTCATAACGTTGGAGTCTTCAGGAAAGGTCAGTCACCTAGCCGAACTTCGAGCTCCAAGGTAGTTAAATGTTAAAGTTTTCTGTAGTATTGAAGGTAGGGCAAAGAAATGCAGTCTGTTCTGTGGTCTCACAGCAGCGCTCCATACTATTTGTTTACGGATACCTCTGACTGTACGGCTGTCGTATGAAATCTCTGCTTATAAGAAATCCTGCAATCGCGTTAGTACTCGATAAACCCTGGTCCCGAAATATATCTCCTGAATGTTGGCTGCAATATGCGCACTATCCTGTCAGTATGCCGTGTTTACAGGAACTTCTGATAGGTTGTGTTTTTTGAGGATAGGATTGGTCTCAGGACTAAGACTGACTGGTCTCCAGTGTAGGAGGTATAGTCGTGTTGGCCAAATGCCATAGTTCACGTACACATGCCCTTTGAATATTTATTTGCGAACTTTACTCAAAGGACTGTCATCCAAGTTATTCTACCTGGGCCATTTTATTTGCTGGTTTTTTCGCATGGACATACGAAACCCCGCGCATCCGCCTTCGTCCGCACCAGATGAGTACTTTTTACTGCTAAGCGGTGTACCTAGACTGGCGTGAAACTGTTCGTGGTTGACTCTCGGTTTGTGAATACTACGCACTTAACCTTATTGCAATGAGAGCAATATTCGTTTTGACGTAATACAGGACTACAGATTTGCAATCAATCCACAGGCAATTTATCGCTGACAACTGATTCACCATCTACCTGAGTCTGCCCATTTTTTAAAAAAGCACAAAATCCCGGAAACGTCAAAAATGACTGTAATTTAGTAAGTTTTGTTTTTAGACGTAAAGAGTGTCTTCTTATCCATCAATACGAAGTAAATATCAATGTACAAGTAACATAACGATCAAACATAGTGGTTTTTTTCTGCGATGTCCACATCTAAGTATCGTGTAAGAGTTAGTGTAATCTCATGTATGACGGTTTGTCAACAGCCTTCAGCCGGAGTATAGATTCCAAAACAGTTTGCGGAGATTTCGCGGTATTTTTGACTTACTTGGGCTGATTGAGATGCGGTTCAACAAGAGAAACTAGATTTTGCTTGGCTTCGCCGATGGGGACGTCTTAAGAACAGAAATTTACATAACGTCACATGCTGCCAGGCCAATCGGTGACCAATAAATTTCGCTAGAACTGATAGGCGTAATCTTAAACATATTATTTTGTTGTAGCGGGCGCTCACCGATCGTTCTTACGGAACTCACTCGTTCCGTCGTGCCTTACGGGCACTCTCTCTCAATCTTAAACATTACAGTACGTGACCTATCTCATGAAATCTGAAAATGGAAACTGATGAGAGAATTTCTGGACGCCTTTAACGTTGAGCATTTTGTTCGTTCTTCCTTTTCTTGTGCAGAAATTGTGTTTACGTAATTATATCAAGTAAAATATCTGTAAATTTTAGCGAAAATGGACGTTGAATGACATTCGTGTAATTTCCTATACTAATACGTGTCTTAGACTCCGGTTACGCATCTGAGCGGCTTTTTCATTGAAAGGATATTAATTTGCCCATGAGAGTTTTAATAAACAGGTTTAGCCGGGCTATAAATTTTATTTTAAATTCTATGATAGCCATGTTGATCCACCTGCTAACACAAAGGTTATTTTAAAAAAACCAGAGGTTTTATTAATTCCATCAACGGAGTGCAGTAATAAAGCACTTCTTAAAAAGGTAACTTACTACCGAAAGTTTTTTCATTGGTCAAAGGTATATTCGTTGCTGACTTTCGTTGTGGACCATCGTGAAAAGGAGCGCCCGAACACTCACTAATTCGGTAAATGCCTTCAAGAATAATCTTATTTTTAAGTTCTCAACAGACAGAATCTGTCTTTATGGACGATCGGGTGAAAACACTGAAAATTACTAAGTATTCAGCAACATTTCGAGGCCGATTTGAAACTCAACGTTATCCAAAACGAAGAAGAAGTGTAAATTAATTTAACGGAGGAATATTTATCTTTATAAACTCAAAATGGCACGTTCACGATCACGCCTGTCAGTTCTATTTAAATTTATAAGGCACCGACCGGTCTCGTGGCATGCCACCTTATGAAAACTTTTGTTCCTATGACGTCCCCATCGGTGAAATCAAGCAAAATCCAGCTTCTCTTGTTGAACCCCATCTCATTACTTTAAACAAATAAAATGAAGGAGGACTCACTGGAAAACTGTTTTGGAGTCTGCACTCAGAATGTAGGCAGTTGACACACCGTCACATATGAACCCACACTGCTCATTAAACGATATTTAGATGTAAACTTCACTAAAACGCTCTTATTAGACGTTATTTTATGTCTTCTTTCATATTTACTACTTTTTTGGTATGATAATACATTCTGTACATCTAAAAACGACGTTTACTAAATTAGAGCCATTTCTGACGTTTTCGGGATATTGCGCTTTTCAAAATAAATCGGAATTTCTAAATAACGCCACACTGTCTTTAACAATTCTTTCGTATTTTTAATGCTTTTAAACTTGTAGTTTATTAACATAGAAATCGGACTCGTGAGATGGTGTCGGTTTGCGAGTGATTAGCAATCAATCGTAAATTTCGACACATTTCATGCGTTAGGTCACTAACTGTATTTTTTGGTAGGGGGCGCTCACCGATCGTTCTTACGGAACTCACTCGTTCCGTCGTGCCTTACGGGCTCTCTCTCTCGAACCCAACCAGCAGCCGCACAGCGGCGCATAGTATAGGCAGTATGTTATTACCGACAAAGACAAGGGAGACTTGAATGGCCATTTCTGGCGTATAAGCTGTCGTTCGCCAGTCATAACCAAGAGCCGAACCCCTCGCAGTTGTGTCATGCAGAGGCAGAGTATCGGCGAAACACGTGTCTGGGCTTTTAGTTGTTACATGTGTCGGAGTGCGGTATAGTATCTTTGAAAATTACATTTCATACTACTTGTTGTAGTACTCGTTTGTTGAATTGGTATTACGTGGTTATTCTGCAGTAGTCGATTGTCTCCGACTATTGGGCTCGTGGCCCAGTTGTTAGAGGCGTGTACATCTAACCAACAGATCGCGAGTTCGGGCCTCGCATGTTCCACGCTTCGGGATTGGGTATGACTGAGTGACGACGGCTAATAAGCCAGAAATTGCCATTGCAGTCTTCCCTGTCTTTGTAATAACATACAGCCTATATTATTTTGTGTTTATAAATAGGACTTTTTCTTGCGTTAAATGAACGTGTAATTTTAGTCTATTGAGGATAGCGTTGCTGATTTTCAGTGTTGTCATCCGATCGCCCATAAAGAGAGCTTCTGTAACATGTTTCTGTTAAACTTTTAAATAAGGCATTTATCGAAGTAGCGAGTTTTTGGACGTTCTTTTCCATGTAGATGGTCGTTTGAGTCGAATTTGAAGACTCACTCAAGCATGAAACTGTATTGTCGAATAAACTAGCCGTCCACAACGAAAGTCAGTAAGAAATATGCCTTCAATCACAATTTGAAAACTCTCTCTAATAAGTTACCTCTTTAGGAAGTGCTTTCTTACTGCACTGCGTTGGCGGATCTCTATGTACTTTGCATTTTTGCACGGTGAGGCAAAGAACAAATATGACAATTGTGGCCGTTTCTTTCACGTTCCTAAACCATTCTGATATTTTTCTACCGTAAACGCAAGATTACATCTTTCTCTATATATTGCGGCCATTTTCACTGTCTTTGCTCGCGTTTAGACTCCGTTCATCGATTATAAATGCACGAGAGGGCGTCCACATAAATACTGATATTCTGCTGAAACTGCTCATGTTTTGCTCGTTCCATTTCTGAATAAGGCATTTGCGCAGGCTAGACTACACGGCGAGTAATGCTTCTTATCTTCAAGACTGGAAATGGCCATTTGGTGGTGGTCATTTCTGTGACATCACATAACATTTTCCAAACGGCAAAACAATTTCAGCCCATTTAAACGATGGAATCCCTGTCTGCGTTATTACTGCACTTTAGGGCTTCAAGTCGCACTGACATGCTAATATGACTTTTTTAAAAAATCATTAAAATATTTGGTTCTTTTAAAAGGACCTTTGTGTGAGCAAATTGATTACCACGGTTAGGATCGGGCATAAAACAAATTCTCAAGTCCGCAAACCTCTGCTTATTAAAACTCCCGCGAGTAAATTGGTCTCCTCTTAATGAGAAAAACACGCTCAACTGCACAACCGAAGTCTAGGACAGATATTAGCATATGAAATGGCACGAATATATTGCAACGTTCATTTTTTCTAAAAAAAATAGTTAATATTTTGCTGGATATAATTGTGTAAAAACAATTTCTGCACAAGAAAAGGACATTTAATTGAAAGGGTCGAATATGCAAGAAAAATGCGTAACTTTTAAGACGTCCAAAAATTGTCACATAAGTTTCCGTGATCAGGTTTCACGAGATAGGTCACGTACTGTAGGTAAATGTCGTAGTTGACGTTACGTATTCTCTTTGGGTATTTATTTGCGAAGGTTACTAAATGACTGTCTTTAAAATTCTTCTATTTGAACTACTTTATTTGCTCGTTTTTCCGCATGGACATAGGAAAGCCCACCTAGCCACCCTTCACTCCCCACCAGATCAGTAGTTTTTACTGCTAAGTGATGCACCTAAACTGTACATCTGTCTAGCCGGACGACCATGTGGTTTTCACGAGTATTCTTTATCAGCACAAAACGAACCAAAACCCAGTGGCAATAATTGAATTTTCGCAGACGGTGTCCTCATTAGCAAGTTACACGTCAGTCCATTTGTCTTTGAAAGTGCGCCATCGGCGGTTTTTTAGCCCACGTAGCCCTGACCAATAAAAATAAATTTGGGGCTCACACCTACGCATTACACCACATAACTGTGCCGACTATCGCCCAATCGAATCCGCACTTTGAAATCGGCCAATCAAGACCCGAAGGTCATGAGTGCGTGCGTGCGGGCGGGTTCAAAGTGTGCTGGCACTATAAGAGGCAGTGCTAATGGCTCTCGAGATCATTCGTCGCTCCTGTTCTGGTTATCACTCGCAATGGCACTCGCAGACGTCGAAGTATTCAAAGACGCATTTCCCCTGGTTCGTAGCTGTCCAGCCCTCAACGAGATTCGCACTTCGGGAGAATTGAAAGAGCTCGTCATAGAGGTAGCTCTCCTTCCTGTTGCCGTTCTTTACAGGGCAATTTGTTCATGCTTGTTAGGTGAAGCACGGCGCTATTCTCAATGCCCATCGAATAATACTAGCGGCTCGAATTCCGTCATTGCGAGCTGCTCTCAGTGGCGCCCTCGGGAAGGATAATTCGGTCCTAAAATGGCCGACGGTGCCTCTAAAGTAAAATAATCCGCCTTTCTCTGATTTTGCTTTTGCACTTTCTAGCCTCGCAAATTCACTCCTCCAGTATGTGTACACCGGGCAGTTGGAGGTAACCCAAACGAATGCGATGGGCATAGTGATGTTTGCCAAAATGATGAGACTGTCTAATCTGGAGAATTGGGGAGTGCAATTCATGACCAATAGGTAAGCAAGTGCCGGTCCTTTCTGTCTAACTGTCGGCTGTAAAGAGTGAATTTAGAAAATCTGGCAACCACATGGGACTTTGCCAGATCTTCGAATATGGGATCCCTGATGGAGACTTGCATCAATCTGATGCAAGCACAGTTCATGAGTTTCGTCTCTTCTGACCTATTTGTTCGCCTGCCAGCTGACACTGTGCTTACTTTGATGCAAAACGACAATCTGTCAGTGGACTCTGAAGAGGACGTATTTGAGGCGATTTCAAGCTGGGTGGGTGCCGGCGATAAGGAGTGCGATAATGAGAGACTGAGATTGCACGCCCCGGAGATGCTAAAGGAGGTTCGTTGGTGTCAGACGACTGTCGAATTTCGCAATCGCCTAGTCGATAGTCATCCAATGTTCCAGGAAGGCAATAGCTGTGTGTAAGTATATGCTGTTCCAGTTCGTCATTTATTTTCTAATGAAAGTCGTTTTATGGCTCTGGTGGAGCAGTGGATGACCTACGCAGACAAAAATAAGCCTCCGTGTCCCTTCAACCGACGTCGGAGACCGCCTCAGACGATCTTCGTATTTGGAAAGGACAAAGATCAGGACAGGTGGTCTGTTCTGCGTTTTGATCCGCACCTCGAAAAGGAAGAGAGGATTGCTGACATGGAGAAGCGAGAATACGCCACCTACAGTCTCGTGGGCGGTGAGTTGCCTGACAGTTACGCACCTCCTCTTCTGCTCACCTGCCTTGTTTTCCTCCTTGTCTAATTTGACCAGTTGGTGTCTCTTTTTGCCGGAATTATAACAAACACACACACACAGTCCTGCCAGTAAAGCTGCCATCGCCACACAATGCAAAGGATTGCAGTAGCAGTAATTGAGGGCTTTTGAGGTCTCGGAGTTGTCCATTCGTCTGGCCTGTCCCGACGCGCGTTAGTTTTTTTCCGTCTTCGATTTACCCAACCGTGTCTCCACCTGCGTGGTCTGTGTCCGTCACTGGCGGCCACTCAACTGGGAGATTTGTCCGCCCACGTCTTTTTGTCCGACGATGATATTCGCCCTCTTTCTGTCAACTACATGCCTTTTTTATTTTATCTTTCCACCTTAACTTTCTTCCGCGCAATTTTATGAAACTTTTTTCTATCCCACCCCACCCCCACTGAAGAGAGCATTTTCGTGGTTGGAGGACACACTGCGCAAGCGAGCAACTCCACGAGTGTCGAGGAGTTTCTGGTGGCAGAACGGCGCTGGCGCAAACGGGCGTCCCTCGCCGTTGGACGCAGCGAGCACGCAGCCGCAGTCCTGACGGAAGCCGGAGGGGAGGCGCTGATCGGCGTTTTCGGTGGATTCCGTAACGGTGGACGCCTTTCCTCTTGTGAAGTCTATGAAGTCGCTCGGGACAGGTGAGAGCACACTCGTTTTGGCGCCTCCTTTTTTTTTCTTGCAAAATCTTCCTGTTTTGCCTCCTCACTCGTCTCCACCTCCTCCCCAACACACAGGTGGTTCAAACTGCCCGATCTGCGAGAGAGGAGGGACGACACAGCTGCTGCCTGCCTGCCCGGCGACAGTCGAATCTTCGTTTTTGGGGGCTTCAGTGGCTCCTCGCGGCTGGCTTCTGTGGAGTTCTGCCACCTGCGAGCAGACTGGCGAGAGAGGGCGACTTCGTCGGACTTTTGGCAGCCAGCCGCACCCATGAGAACTGCACGATCACGGCTGGCAGCGACACACTTTCGGGGGAAAATCATTGTCGCCGGGGGATATGATGGTAGAAACAGTCTAAACGTGGTGGAGATGTTCACACTACCAGATGCCAGGTGTCCCCAGGGCCAGTGGACAGACTTGGCCGGCATGAAGGAATCCCGCGCGTTTTTCGCTCTTCTCACCTCCACCGACGACGCCGTCTTTGCTCTCGGTAATGACGCCTCCTCCTCCTTTGCTCTACACTGACTGCATTCCTTCTCCACTCTCCTCTTTTTCATGCCATTCCATGTCCTTTTCTGCGTAATCCCTTTTTATGAGGAAGATTAAGACATCCCTAGTGATGGCAACCATGTGAAAATGGGACTTTGCATGGCATTTCGTAAACACAACAAGGTTAGGGCCGATGGTAGGCCGTTTGTAGTGCAAATCGTCTGCTTCTAAAAATAGATTTTTACGAGAATTATGCAGCCGACTGGTTAAAGCGTCTTCAGCAGATACTGCGTTCAAAGATTACTTTGTCTACTCTGAGTTTTATTGAAATAAATTTTTGTCTAGCGGTATTGTGCAAATCGTATGATAATTTTGTCTGTTTTGATATTTATGAAGATAGAGTTTCACTGGAATTTTTCACAATTTGCAGGATGCTGGGAGGGATCCGGAAACACGGTGGAGACTTTCACAGCACCAGGCGGGCCAGCTGATGTCAGCAACGACTTGACAGCTTGGAGCTGGTCGTCGAAGAAACCGCTGGAGACTCTTGCATACATCAAAGGAGCTGCAAGCATTCGCATGTAAACTTCTGCGTTTCTTGATGTTCCTTCTATGACCCGCATGTTAAGAAATAAACGACTTTCAGTGTTAGCTGTTTTCTCGTTTTTTTGAAAACGAAGAATGGGTGTGCAGTGCCCAACACCTAAGGTAACTGATTAATGGTGTGATTATCTGTGAAAGGAATGAAATGCATGAACCAGTTATTTTTACGAGGGAGATGCTCGTTTTCGGGACTAATGCATGGCTTTGGGGAGAAATCATTGTCGCCAGCGGATATGATACCGGAGACGAATTAGATTTAGTGGTGGAGATGTTCTCACCGTCAGGTGTCCCCAGCGGGGTTAATAAACATGACCTCCAATTTTTATTAAAAAAAAAACTCCGAAAGGGTGTAGATTGTTCAACACACGGGGAGACACAATAGTCTCTAGCTTATCTCTGCGGGGAATGAGGGATGTGTTCGAGGTAAGTTTAGCAAAGAGATGCCCACTTGCTGACGAAGTGAGCAACACTAGTCAGATCGCAGATCGGGGAGCTTGTGTTTTAATATGAATGGCACACGTGCTACTTACTGAGGCGACAGGCTACAGGAACAGTTAGAGCGTGGACGGCGGACCTGGCACTATTAATTAGGACAGATGTCACCAAGTCCTAATAGTTTCCTACTCCTAAAAGCAAATGTAGCCCAGGGGTGCAGCATTTATAGCACGTGGCTGCCGTGGGACCGTATGCGCACTGCAATTAACAGTCCTCGTAATCACCGCTGGGGTCGTAATTGATGCGGTGGCGGCTTGTCGGTTTGAGTCCGAGTCGTTAATTGCCACGATTTCGTCATTCGTGCTGGATGCCGGTGTGATGATTGCTCGGCAAACTGGCTCACTGTCACCGTGATGATTGCTCGCCCGCGCCCTCCCCACGTGAGTTGGGGTTGCACACAGGCCGGAAGCAACCATTAGACGCCAAATCATGAGGCCAAAAGACCCGCTGCCACGGCAGGACACGTCTGGAGTCATTTACCGGATCTGGTGTAGTTGCGGACAGAGCAATTATGTCGGAGAAACTGGGAGATTACTCCGTACGCGAATTGCCGAGCACGCACCAGCAGTGAGGAGGGGAGACGCTAACTCTCAGGTGTCGGCACACTCGACGGGACCCGGCCATATTTTCAAATTTCAAGAGGCGAAATCCTCGCAAGGGGTGACAACCGCGTGAGCCGCTAGCTGCTCGAGTCATGGTTCTCAGGCCCGCAATCCATCAACAAACACAATGACCTCCCGGTACCCTATAGCGTACTGCGATTTTCCCTGGGCAGGAGAATCAGTCACGTGGGGAGGGCGCGGGCGAACAATTATCACGGTGACAGTGGGCCAGTTTGCCGAGCAATCGTCACACCAGCATCGAGCACGGATGACGAAATCGCGGCAATTAACAACTCGGACTCGGACCTACAAGCCACCACCGCATCAATTACGACCACAGCGGTGATTACGAGGACTGTTTATTGCAGTGCGCATACGGTCCCACGGCAGCCACGTGCTATAAATGCTGCACTCCTGGTGCCACCATCACCTCTATCTGCGAATGTCTCTCATGATGGATTCGAGTGAGGATCCGAAACGTCAGGCAAATAAATTTCTTGTTCCAGTGATCGCATCTTCATCTTCTGAATCGGCACTATCTACGTGGGAAGGCCCTGCTTCTTGTTGCGTACCGGGTGGACAGTCAGATAGTAGGGGCGCACCTTGAGTTGGTGGCCCCTGGACCATGAGGGGGGCTGCGTGCCTGACAAGAGAAAATCGATCGTGCTCGATGGATGACGCAGCTGGCAGATTTCGCCAGATGGCCGAACGCTGAGTGCGAGTAGAAGCGCCCCTAGATGACCTTGGCAGCAGGTTGTCAGTGGCGTGATGCGCTGGACCAACACGCGAGCTAGATCGGGGCTTGTCCGGCGTTAATTGGAGACGTGTACTCAGGAAATTTCAACATTTTGTCCAACTTTCAGACATACGCAGACTTTGTCTTTGCTTGATATCCACATTTCCATCAAAAATGTCAGTTACCTATGTCAGAAATGCCAGAGTCGGTTATAAAAACAAAAGGCTGTGTTTTTACTTAAAACGCTGGTAGATCGCCGTCAGTCACAATTTCGACATATCTACTCGACAGACCATCAGACGAAGTGCGAATATTTGCAGGAGTGCAGACGTTATTATTAAGAATATGTGTGTGATAGTAGAGGACTTTCAGCCCATGCATATTTCACTCTTTGTGTGCCCCTCCAACTTCAATTTGTTGCTGTCCTTGTTCGAAAATGAACTTGAAACCTCTAGTGAACATAACGTTTGCCTAAGTGATCGAGTGATTTTCCTCACAGTAAAAAAACACTGTTAACGAAGCTCCAGTTCTGAAAATGAAGTGGGTTCGGTCTCCGAAGTTGCTCCTATGAGAAACCGCAGTGTTCTTCATACTTACTTGATTCCCTCCGACAACGAAGGCATTATTAATCAGTCATTGCAAATATCGGTAATTTGCGGTCAGAAGCCTTTTTACATTCAAAGTGAAACAAATACGATGGAGTTGAGACTAACAATGAAACACGCGATTCCAAGGTAAAATTAGTGCGGATTCGACAATCTGCAGGACTGTTTCACCGAACATAGGTACACGAAGTCTAGCCAAGTAGGATTTAACTGAATGCTCAAGTGCAATACGGGTTTCTAACGTAGTTATGGGTTTCATGTTTTTTAAATACGCGTGTTGATATATTCGCATAAATTAGATATGCATAATCCAGGACAGCAAACCAAGGGTGGGTAAGAG
>CACRXP010000937.1:200486-215584 GCA_902702965.1 Spirometra erinaceieuropaei | reverse complement strand
AGGAGGAGGAAAAGCGTGGGCCACCATCTGAGTTTGCTTTAACCGTGGGCACAGTGTTTTTATACTATATGACTAAAAGAAAATGCACACTTGAATGGAATTATTTCGGTGGGAATTCGTATAGTCTGCATGCCACACGAAAGCAGTAATCCCAAATTATTTTCCCTGGGCCACAGCTTCTGTTTAAACACGTCCTCGCGCTACACCCCGATCCACTATATCTCCCCCTGGAGAGGTGCAGATATGATGCGAGTATCGCTGAACGCCGTTTATTCTCATGCAGAGGTGAATGGATACTCTACTGTGCCAGTTTTGGGATACTGTCCCTGATATTGCAGGCCTATTCCAACTTTCAGCTTCGGATGTCCCTAAATCCTCCCGTCACATTTAACACTCCTGTGCGTAACCGTAGCCTAGCGGATCACACCGTTTCGCAGCCATTGAAACCGACTTTCAGGCATGCTGTACGACACACACCTTCACCCTTTACTGAGCCGAATACCGAGAGTGGTGGATGGAGAGAGTATTGTCGCATTTTGAGAAAGGGAACAATTTTGGCGGATAAATCTGGAGTCAGGTTAATCTGAAATTAATTTCTGTTAACCTGGGTAAGAACCCTATCTCCCTCAAGTGCGTGGGACCGCAGTCTATAGACAGTGTGACTGAGTGGCATGAGTATAACAAACTTCAGTTTGCTCTGTTTGGAATCGGAAAATATCCAGTTGTTAATTGAAACATAAAAATGGTGGTCCATTGTGGGACTGTACTTATTACAATAAAAAGTGAATAAATTAGCGAGAAGGTTATTTTCTTTGATTATTTATGTCGTAGGTTTGCATTGCTCCTTCTGTACTCATTAATAAACAAGAAAATGAACGAGTGGGTTGTGTGATATCGGTGGAAGTAAGGATCCGCCGTGTTCATCACAGTGCACAAAGTGTCAGTGTTTATTTTGAGCATTCTCTTCAAGTGGTTACGCTTTGTTTTGTTTGTAATACCTACACTCCTGATAAATTCTCTCGACACATGGAACCTCTGAAGCACAATTTGGCAGTGTTCACCATAGTGTAAAATGCCAGCGGATCATATTCAGGTGCTTAAGCGACTTCACGACTTCGGATTTTCCCATTTTGAGAAAGGGAACAATTTCGGCGAATTAATCTTCAGTCAGGTTAATCCGGATTTAATTACAGTTGACCTGGGCAGGAACCCTATTTTCCTCAAGTACGTGGGAGCGCAGTCCATAGACAGTGTAACTAAGTGGCATAAGTAAACCAAACTTAAGTTTGCTGTTTTGGAATCGGAAAACATCCAGTGGTTAATGGAAGCAGTCTTCACTAGTTTCAGATCATCACGACAAGCTAAATGCAAAGTATTAAAGGACTTCCAACAAAAAGAATATTTGCTAATGAGGCGGGACCCTATCGCTGAAACGCGGTTTGCGTGTGGCGGGCGTAGATACCGATCCGGTCCCATAAGGCACTACATCTACATCCACCACCGGTGGCCGTAGAACTGCCCTCTCTTTGGAAGATGGAAGACTTGATCGAGAGCCACAACTGGTAAGCCCTACCGATAACGATGGACGAAATAGCACTAAGATTCTGACTCGGGAATTTGAATTTCTCGGCAACTTGTATCTATAATCGAATCCGCAAGTATGGTACAAAGCTCCACTTTGTTAAAACCAGAATACTCATGCGTGATTGGCTAATGCGAAGAACGTCTAGTCCCCTGAACGGTGCTACATATATGACAAGTGAAAATAAGTAAGATTCTTTGGGAACAAAATAACCTCTAATGCGTAAACTTTCGAGACTGGTTCTCCAGCTCGTCGTTAGACTTCTGGGTTATGTACTAAAACGGTTAACTATTTAACCGTGTCGAACAAAAGATTCTATGGTTGCCCGCAGCCTGCACCAACACACGTCAATAGTTTTTCGTCATCGCCTCGGTATTGGCTGAGCTCGCTTTCATTTGTCCTTGAGAAATTTTTGTGTGGCATCTAAATCGATATTCCCATCGATGCATGCCTCATAGGAGTGCATTGCCTCCAGTAATTCGCGGCCTGTCCTTATTGGGCAGGCGCCAACAATGTGAGTGTTCTCCCGTGCAAATTTTTGTCCAGTGTGTGTATAGCCACCTGATATATATGATCTCGTCTCTTCACCGCCAAATGAGGCTCATGTATGCAGGTAGAGGCAGATTTCCCAATCTGGCCACAATAGACGAGCTGGGGAACCGGCCTCGAAAATTTACGCATTGAAGTTTACTTTTCTCCCCGAAGAATCTTACTAAGTTTCAGTTAAATTTCTTGGGACGTTCGTTTTCCAACAGATGGCAATATAGTTTTCCAAAAGATTCTTCGAGAGGGGATCCACATTAGTCTCCTTGTTTGTCTGCTTCCGTCTTCATGAACCTTTTTGTCTAACACCTGATCTTACTGCAACTTAACCATTTGCAACGCCAAACGCCAGTTATAAGACAACTGCCTGCTCATTGGCTTTGGCCGCATTGGTTCCAGGTGATTCGCGTACTTAGAAGTCGATCCACTATCCGTCACCTGTAGGTGCGCCAGGCAGTTTGACGGGAAGTCAAATAATGCTGTCAAAATACTCTACTCTGATACCGACCGGCAGCTTGACGGTGCCCCGCAGACTGGGCCTAGCATCGGTGATTGTGCGTGAATTAGTCCATGATAAAGCAGACTTTCGAAGCGTTTATCGTACTTAACCCTCCATCGCCCACCTTGCTGCGATGGCAAAGAAGAAGTCGGGGTGTGTGTGCGCGGACACGGTGACTGAAGGAGCTAAACAATCTGTCCCCATTCCGGATGTATGAGGCTGCTATGGGGGCAGTTCTGGCCCTACATGGAAGAGACGGAGAGAGAGGAGATAGAGAGAGAGGGGGAGCAGAGAGAAAGAAAGAGAGTACAACAGAGTCCACATCAGGAAAGAGCCATCGTAAAGGATCGGGTTGTCCCCTCAGTCGGCAAACCTTCAAGCTGCGAATCTAAGCGCGTCATGTTACATCCAAACAAGTCAAATTTATGATTGTGAGGAATTCGCCAGATGAACAGTAACTCATGAAATGTCAACCGCAATTCTGAAATGCGTTTTCGTTTCGAAGAGATTTATTAAGTAGGATTGTAAAACTAATCAGCCTGCAGCATAATTCTATAATAATTCAGTTACCTCAGGATGCCGGCTTTCGAATGAACTTCCTGCCGGTTGCATGTAAAGACAACACTCTGTAAAAATGACTGCATAAATAGCAGGCATTGTTTTTTTGATTTTCGATGCTCCTTAAAATCCAATTATATTTCACGGAAAACATGCATAAAAATATTCATTCTTTTGCTCATTTCGTAGATAATTATGTCTTCTTCTTCTAATTTTATACTCGAAGTAGGAATATAATTCGGTTTTAAAAAGGTTTCTGACTGTGGGACTTTTAAATACTGTGAAATGGCCGTTCATAAACCGTCATATCTCTGCATTTATCAATGTGCCTTGTAAAGTTAACAATATGGATCAAATCCACTGCTTAATGTTATGAAACCTATAAGGTCCCACTTTAGTTCCGTGGAGAAATGTGTGGTTTTCCGTACGTGGAAAATATACGGCTTGTAGTTTGGAAACCCTGAATCCAAGTGTGACGGTAGAGCGGATTCAAAATTAATCGGGAATTGGAAAACTTTTCTAAAACCGAATTGTACCTATTTCGAGTATAAAATTAGAAGAAAACGTAATTATCTACCGAATGAGCAAAAGAATGAATACTTTTATGCGTGTTTTCCATGAAATATAATTGGACGTTTAAGGGCATCGAAAATCAATGGGAAAAATCCATGCTACTTAAGCAGTCAACATAGCGCGTAGTTTTTGCATGCAGTCGGAAAGAAGTTCAGTCGAAAGCCGGCATCCTGAGGTACCTGAAATACCATGTAGTTATGTTGCAGGCTGACTGGTTTTACAACCCTACTTAATTAATCTTTTTGAAACGAAAACGCATTTCAAAATTTCGGTTGACATTTCATGAGTTAGCCCACTAACTGTACCGTGAGGATGAGTTCCCCAGTGTCGACCTCTCCCTCTCCTCGCTATCGCTCATGGACTAGTCGACTAGCCAAGCCTCCCAACCAACTGTCGGCCGACGCCACGTGAAGCAGGAGAGCTTAAATCAGAAGAACTACAAGGGATTTGTCAAGTCTCTTAACTTTTTACGCATCCACTGCCATGAGTACTGAAGACGCTGGGGGCAGAGTCATGTACCTTGTCCGAAAATCACAGTCTGGTATAAGCCAGCATCAAAACTGTTAAGACCCGGCCTGGTACCTGAACGCACGTGGGAGCGCATGCGTACCCGACTCTCGTCCCCAATACCGACGCGGCAGAGAAGGAGAACGCGACCGGCCACAAAAATGTGTATTAGGAAAATGCAAGTCGACATTAACTGGAAGTAACGCATATTTATAACGCCCTACTGTGGTTCACCGGCATTCGGCTCATTGCCCTTCAGGAAGAACATTCCATGCGAGCTGGTCGATAATTCGAATACGCAGATCGATCGGGCCGAGGGGAAAAGCCAGTGGAGAGGCGCCACGATTAAAATGGTAGCGCAGTAGAGAAAACGCACGTGGGCTCCAGTGATTGGCTGGCTCTTGTTTTTGGGTGTAGGCACCCCCAACAAAAACCCACGACTGAACCTGTGTTTCGAGACTTAACAGGCGAGATGTTGTGAAGTATTTATCACTCGTGGTCAGCATTACAAATGTCTGAGTATATGTCATGGTGTGTCCCCTTAGGCTGGCATGTTTGCCGCTTTGGCGGTCACGAATAACAGTAGCGTCAAGCGCAAATGTACAGGACTTTCACCTTTGACTCTGCCCACTGTTCCTGTAATTGCTGTAACCACTGGCTGATGAGAATGGGCCTACATCTACGCGGACCACACAGACGCCGTTCACCGGATTGATAAGAACCAGTCCCAGGGGAGTGGACTCAGACCTCTCACCGAAGAGAGCTGCCAAAGTGTCCATATCCAGAGGGAGGTACTATCCACTTCTACCTTCAGCTAGCAGTCTTCCAATTTATGATTGCGAGTGTGTCGTTAGAGTCCGCAAACGCGGTTGACCGTTCACGATGAAGAATATAAGGCATCTGGATGACCTGAAAAGTAGACATGCGGACGAAAGATATCACTGCCGATTAATGCGTGGTACTTGAAGAGGAACACTGGGGTCAGCGTTGCACAGTACCATTTCTCGTAACGTTTGGATTTATGTTCGGACGCGCGATGAATGCAGACCCCGTCAAGTCACTTCTACTTGACGGCGTAGCGACCCCGAAGCTCCGTCCCGGATCCTGGGTCCCATTTTGAATCTGAAACATCAGACGAGTGAAGCCGTTGTTCACAAATCGAGTGGACTGCTTCTCGGAAGGGTAACACATACAAATACGAATATAAATACCTGACATACTCCTTGGAGGTTTTCTAGGCAGCGAATGTCTCAATGGTCTGCGCTGTAGAAATACAGAAAAGTAAGCTCAGTGGGCCATCGTAATTTACATTTTAAGCCTTGAATCTCTTTTTCGCCAAAGGTAAACTTACCGTGCTTTGTAACAGTGTCTAAGAACAGCCGTCTCGTCAGACAGACCTGAGGACAACGGATAATCTTCGAATGTCTTTTTTTACGCAAATTGGCTACGAAGGACAGACGTTAGCCAGCATAAAGTGGACTTATTTCAGAATTCAGTTTACAGAAATAGGCGTTTTTGAATTCCTTGACATTCCTAGCAAAGTCCTATCTTCTCATCACCTTGGCTTTATTCTTCATTCACGTCGAACCCCTCTTAATTATATTTGTTGAATTTTTCCTAAATCTGACAGTCGCGTTTCTTCGGGTCATAATTTGGCGATTTACGGACGCCAGTATAGTCCCTCTCTTCCTTTATAGTTCTCCTGTTACTTTTTCCTTCCTTGCTAAAAGGCATGCGCGTGTGTCCTTCAGATGCCGTCACCGTGGCAGCGGCTGTTTCGTTTTTAAACGACATTTTCCCGGCAGTAGTACAATTTGCCAATCGGATTCTCGATGATATTGTCCGCCCCTCTCCACTCTGACCGAATTGCTGTGTAGCTCCGCTCCCATCTTTCCCCGCATGTCAGCGTATAAAAGATCATTCATACCGTCCTGGGTACACAACTGGCAACCACTACTGAGACGTGACTTCTCATCAGAGTAGTTAATTACAGTAGGTGGGCTAGCTCATGAAATGTCAACCAAAATTCCGAAATGCGTTTTCGTTTCGAAGAGATTAATTAAGTAGGGTTGTAAGACTTGTCAGTCTGCAACATAACTCTATAATATTTCAGTTATCTCAGGATGCCGGCTTTCGAGTGAACTTCCTTCGGGCTGCATACAAAAACTACTCTGTAAAAAATGACTACTTATGTAGCATGAATTTTTCCCATCAATTTTCGATGCCCCTAAATGTCTAATTATATTTCGTGGAAAACATGCATAAAAATATTAGTTCTTTTGCTCAGTCGGTAGAAAATTGCGTCTTCTTCTAATTTGATACTCGGAGGGAAATAATTCGGTCTTAAAAAGTTTCTAATTCTGGGACTTTAAAATACCGTGAAACGGCCGTTCATGGATAGTCATGTGTCTGCATTTATCAATGTGGCTCGTAAACTTAACAATATGGGTCAAATCCACTGCTTAATTTTACGAACCCTATATGGTTCGTAGAGAAATGTGGGGTTTTCCGTACGCGGAAAATATGCGGCTTGTTGCTTGGAAACGCTGAATTCAAGTGTGACGGTAGAGAGGGTTCAAGATTATGCTGGATTTGGAAAAAGTTTTTTAAAACCGAATTATGTCCCTCCTTCGAATATAAAATAAGAAGACGGAATTATCTACCGAAGAAGCTAAAGAATGAATATTTTATGCATGCTTTCTATGAAATATAATTGGACATTTAGTAGCATCGAAAATCAATAAGAAAAATTCATGCGACTTAAGTAATCGTTTTTCACAGAGTGTAGCTTTTGTATGCAGCCGAAAGGACGTTCATTCGAAAGCCGGCATCTTGGGGTAACTGAAATATTATAGAACTATGTTGCAGGCTGATTATTTTTACAACCCTACTTAGTTAATCCTTTTGAAACAAAAACGCATTTGGGAATTTCGGTTGACATTTCATGAGTTAGCCCACCTACTGTATATGAGATTTCCCTCTCGGAACTGAGCCCGTAGTGCCTTTCGGTTAAGGTTCTGAAATTGTTCTCTCACAGTAGCGCGTAGTCTTTCTTTCGTATGCGTGTCGCCGAACTCATTCCAAGCAACGTGGCATCGACAGTGAAACTGATGCGGTAGTTTGGCTACGTAGTACTTTTTCTGAATATTTTTGTCCCCTTCTGATCAAAAATCAGGCAATTATGAGCTTTGTTCCCTTTGCTACGAATACTTTGGGAAAAAGGCTAGTAATTATGGTACAAGAGCGTGTGCCGATCAGGTTACGAAACGTGCTCAGGACTCAACCCAAAGCCATCGCAGGCAGTCGCATAACGACTGCATAATATATGCAGAGGGAGTACTGACAGAGGGACTAGGAAAGTCGTTTCTGGCATGTCGGCAGTCGTCAGCCAGCAAACGCAACTAACCCCAAATTGAGGTGACGACACACAATACAGGAGGCCACCAACACTCACCAGCGGCGGCCAGTTGGCCAAGGCAGCGAAATAAGAAAAAAATCGAACAGCCCAAGGCCAACCAATCCGGCTGTCTATTCAAAATTCTGATCGATTTTTGCACTAGACGCTTTAATAATGGAGAGCCGCCCAAGCTCTCCGAAACGTCAGCCGCACAAGTCCCTCGATCCGGGGAGCACTTCCTTTTCTGTAGACTAGGAAAGTCATTTCTGGCATGTCGGCAGTCGTCAACCAGCTATGCCCAGTCCGAGATCTGGATGACGCGGGATTCAAACGCAATTTCCCTGGCCCATGAGGGTTAAGTGCAACCGCCCCACAAATAAGGCAAGGGCCCGCTGTTCTGTCGATTGCGACTGGGACTAGTAACTATGGCGGGAGGGCCTTCCGAGACGTGCTCTTTCGGTCGACGATTTGAGGGCAGAGGTGCACCCTGGGTTGCCAATACTAAGAGGACTTAAGTTTGTAAGATGCGTTGTTTTTTTTTTGGGGGGGGGGCGATTTTGGAACGACTGACCTTGAGATCCGTAATGTGCTATTGCGACCACTGTCCTTGAATGCACGTTGAGTGGAGCTGACTTGCCACCGAAAGTTAATGCGGTGAAAAATAACCTGCGAAATGACCTCCTCTTTTCACATCCCTACTGCTCCATGGAGACAGTGATAGGCCTAAGCGTGCGGAGCAAACGTCTGCAACCGGCATTAACAAGGATTCCACGGAGGGGTGTCACGCTTGTGCAACTGGCACCTCCTGCGATCCGCGGGGAGGGAGAGACGGACAACCGTCCAAAGGTGCTGCCCAATCCCACCGCAGTAACCAACACAATCGACGATGCTGTGGGACTCACAGCGCTGCCGTAGCCAGTTCGGTCTGACGTAAATGGTAATGTTCTTACGAACTAATGAGTTATATCCCACGAGCCCCTAGCCTTAAAGGTAGCAAGTAAAACTGAGCAGTGAATAATATAGAGATTCTGAACGTTAAGTAGCCTGACAACAGAGCGCGACAGCAAAGCAGGCCAGCGAGGCGGGTTGTACATGTGTGCTGTTTTTCGTCACATTCAAACAAGCAATCAGGGCAAAGAAAGCGGGACTAAATTGTCAAAGGTAAATTAGTCCGGTACCTCACCAGGGGTCTGCTATTCGCTGAACGCGTAACAACGCCCCGAGAGGAGGTTCAGAGTCCCAACACCTGGCACAGGATACGGTGCCGCGGGAATGCACGACCGTATTGGCGGCCACTCCACCGGCGTCACAGACCAACTAGAGCGCGCAGACCGTACACCAGTGGCTGAAGATTGGGCGCCAATATCACTGCCACTACTTAAAAAGCCGGGTAGCAGATACACTCTTCCCAGACAACACCCCATCTTCCTCGAATATGTTGCCTGAGAAACCGTACTTCTAACACCAAATGCCAGTAAGGTCGAAGACTTCGTCTTTTCAGCAGGACAAAAACGAGGAATCGTTGATGGCTGGCTTAAAATCGACTGGCCAATAGGAAGCTCTTGAAAAGGTACCCACTGCAGAGCAAATGCCTTCTCTTGAGCTGGTCACTCACCTAGGGGTAACTGTGAAACTCATAGGACAAACACGACTATAAGAGGAGTCATACTTGTGCCGTTGCAGGTGCGGACTTCAGTCGGATTTTCCTAGGTCGGAAACGGCACGCCGATAAGGGCACCGGGGTCTCAACGGACATTTCCGGACCATCTACGATCTCTAACTTGCCAGACAGACACCGACAGGCGTGAGTCCCGACAGTCGTGTTAGCGGTCTACGCTCTGCCCTCGCTGATTGGCCAAGGATGGAAAAGTGATGTCCTCTGAGATGGCTCGATTACACGACAGGCTTTCTCCACTTCATGTGATCCTGGATTCTAGGTATCGGGCCGGCCCAGGCGGTTATGAGGCAGCAAGCGATTTCTCATCGAGGGATGTGATTAGTTCTCCTGGTCGCCGCCGACGAGCTAGCGTAAAACTGAATGCCAGTTAACAGATTTTGTCGAAATAAACACATAGCACTTGGCTTGGGCAAACAGTAAAAAGAAAATTCCTCACAGGACAGTGCAGGCCTGGTTTAGTAAGAATGGGCCTGGGAATCGGACCGTTGAGGAGAAAAAGAAGAGCAACCTGAAAGATGACAGGGATCGTTGGTCAGGAGAGCAGTGGGGCGTTGCATGCTCCGCTCCCTTTCATAAGATCGGGACTCCGAGATCAAACTGGGGGGGAGGGGATGAGGGGTGGACAGATGTGCGTCGTGGTTGAAGAATCCACTGACCGGGCGACAGATGGTAAAGTCAGAGAGGCTAACGCTCACGAAACCCATTGACGAAAAAAAAAGAATTCAACAGGAGGCTGCTCTGAATGCGAAAAGAGTGATAATTCCGTTATATTGCCAATAGAAGCGAAGAGACGAGTCCCAGGAAGCAGTCGTGAAGAGGTGGATACGATTGCTGAGACAAGGGCTTTATAAGCCTGACGTTTCGGACCCATCATCAGAGGCAAAAGCAGATGCGGGTGGTTCATGCACAAGGGCCTGCAGCATTTGTAGGATGCAGTCGCCATGATTACCGCATACCTATGAATATTTACGGCTCTCCCCCTTCATTAGGGGTCGTTATGCAGAAGACGACTTGGGCAAATGTTACATTACCAAGCAGCTTATTACAGATAGCAGTTGAGCTGACAAGGAAGGACTAATGTGCCAGAGGAAGAACTAACAGGATCTCTCGTTGAGGGTGCCAATATGCTTCAACGCAATCAATGGGTTAAGCATAGAACAATTTACTGGATTAAAGAGTGAAAATGGTCCCTTCTGGAATCGGCGAGGTCACAGTGTTCTTGAGGCGAAATTCTCCCGGACGCATACAGCAGAGTGCATTCGACTAAATAAAAGAGAAAAAGACTCTTTATGAAGACAACTTCCAATTTCTCTAATATTAAACTTCTGGAGGATTAGTCCAGTTATTCTGGGGCCCAAGTTCAGCTCGCGGGTCATCGCAGCCCGCGTCCGGGTCAGTAACGGATAGCAGATCAGAAATTCCTCCCCGCTTCGTTTTCTGCGTTTGTTGGTAAACCCTCCTATACGATATTCTCATCTGTAGATTAGGGCAACCGAAACACTCGCCCTTGTACATCTACGTAATCATTCAGCAGCATAAACGTCATGGAATCTATGGATTGTTTGAGACCCGGACAGCAAATTGACATCTGTACTGACTGAGAACGTGCCAGGGATCTCAGGGTACTTATTGGCTGTAGAGCTGGGCGTACAGGCAGAACGCCTCGGGTTGCCAACTGGCGCTTTAACTCAGACCTCGCAGTCAGTCCAGTGTGTATGCGCGGAGTGACCGACTGGTGGACTGACAGTCTGTCTGCAATGGCTGTTGCCTTTATGGCACTTTCACACGTTTAGGATCCAAGCCGAGAATTTCCCCTGTGTGAAATCCTGGTGTGTTGTGTGGAGACCAGGTCGTATGCATGTGTGTCCCCTAAACGGGTCAAGTGTTGGATGCGCTGGACCGACTCGGGGGCCACATCGGATTCTGGCAGGCGTTATCTGTACGCAATAACAAATGCCAATCGTCGCACAATTGGGACCACCGCCATCACCCCATTATTTCGGCGGTCAAAATCCTGGTCATTTGTTGTGTGGACCAGGGGGTGCGGAGTGGAGCGCCAAGGTAAGGATCCGTCCGAGCCATCCACCTGCGGCTTCCCTCGTCTCCAGTCTTTTTGACTCTGTTTTGACACCGGGCTCAGGCGTGGGAGGAGGGGGGAGTGTGGTAGATGCAGCACAAGTCTACTGGCGCTATAAACCCCTGCGCAAGTCACCGTCCCTGCTTCCACCATCTGCTGTGAGGCACACGGTGGACATCGTCGAATGCGACGGTCGAACTATCGTGTGCTTGTGTGTGTGTGTGTGTGTGGCACACAGTCGAGCTATTAAACTCTAGCAGTCACTGCGCCCAATCCCCGCACCAGACAACTGGTCCGGTTCGGACAATTGCCTGGTGAATACAGAACGGAAGAGAGTGCGGTAGATGCGGTGCAAGTCTAATATCCTTACAAACTAAGTCACGCGCAAGTCACACACGATAGACCTCGTCGGAAGCGACGGTCGAACTGTCAGATACTTGGCCGGAAACTTCTTGGCGGATGCGACGCAGTATGGCGCAAAAGGTGACATCGTGTCTTATGACTCCTTTTTGTATGTAGAAGAAATGTCGACCAATAGGCAAGCGGCTAGGGCAAACAAAAACGCGAATACTTGCGATTTTCGCAGGTTACCGGTTACACGAAAACCAGACTGCATGCGAATTTCACACTTAAAACCAAACAAACACCCAGAGTTATTTAGCGCCTAAACGATACATAGGAACTGCATAAACGACTAAGAATATTAGAAATGTCAATGTTTTAGTATACGTCGTGAACGCAATTCGGTTTAGAGCTGGTTAACGAGATTAAGTTGTAGTGTCCCGATTCCGCTATTATCATCTGATCGGCGCTCGCGCCACGTGATTTTTCTGGTCGCCTGAGCAAGTCTCCTCTAGTAGCATGCGTGGAACCATAGTTATTTAGCGCCTAAACGATACAAACGAACTGCATAAACGATTAAGAATATTAGAAATGGTGGTAGGGGGCGTTCGCCGATCGTTCCTACGGAACTCACTCATTTCGTTGTGCCTTACGGGCTCTGTCTCGAACCCAATCAGCAGCCGCACAGCGACGCATGCTATAGGCAGTATGTTATTGCCGACAAAGACAACAAGGACTGTAATGGCCGTCAGCCAGCCATACCGAACCCCGAATTGTGGAACACCCGAGGATCGAACTCGCGACCTATTAGTGGTGTGGACTTCTAACTAACAGGTCGCGAGCTCGAGCCTCGGGTGTTCCACATTTCGAGGTTGGGTATGACTGGCTGACGGCCATTCCAGTCTCCCTGGTCTTTGTCGGTAATAATATACTGAATATTATAACTTTCAGTGTTTTAATATATGTTGAGAATGGAATTCGACTTAGAGCTGGTTAACGAGGTTAAGTTGTAGTGTCCGATCCCGCTATTATCATCTGATCGGCGCTCGCGCCACGTGATTTTTCTGGTCACCTGAGGAGGTCTTCTCTAGTAGCATGCGTGGATTTCTTGGCCTTGCCCAATCACGAGGGTCTGTGCGTGATAAGCCCAGCTCGGTGCGCGGGAATCCAGTCTTGGCTACTTTTGACTCACGATGATAGCTCGAGCGCCGCCAGCGAGGAAGTCCGCTATTGGCTTAGGGAGGGGGGGTGGATGCAGCAGGGATTTCCCGCGGGGGAATCTGTTTGTGGCAAAAATGATTTGTCTAGCATATACCTCATTTCCTCTTGTTGCACCCTCCATCGTGCTTTGATGACAAGTAAACGTCAAGGTTACGGGGGTGAATGTGGAGGCAACAGCTCCTTTACACGTGCCTCACGCGACCCCGTGTCTCTGCCCTACTGCTGCATGTGAGATCCGAGCGGTCTACCGCCCCCCCTTTGCGAGTGAAATCCTGGTGTGTGCATGGGCAACAAGTCGTGCGTGTAGCACGCGTAGACGAGTCGTTCTCAACTCTGTCAGCTACCTCTCCCAATTCTAGCACCTGCTGGTTGACCGGTTCAGAGAGTCGACTGGTGTACCGGATACGGTAGAGTGAGTGAGGTCGACTGTCACGCCGCATATTCCTCATTATAAACAATCTGACGGGCTGGAGACTATCACCGTGTGATTAAAGCTGTTACTTGGAAGGCTTCCAAGTGACGCATCAATTAAGACCACACAGTCAGCCCAGTTGGGTGGCTGACTGAGAGTCAGATTACGATGGCTCCCTCAGAATGGGACTGTGTCACACATGTAAGACCTGGGTCGCCTCCACTTGCGTGTGTGTGTGTGTGTGTGTTTGCGAGGGCAGGTCGTGCGTGTGGCGCGCGCAGACGAGCTCTAAAACTCTACCAGTCACTACATCCACTTCCAGCACCAGACATCTGATAGACTCGGATAGCGGGCTGGTGTCTGGGAGTGTGGCGGGAGAATGAGGTCGGCGGTGTTAGCGCATATTTATCACTAGAAACAATCTGACGCGCTGGAATCGATCGCGGTGCTTTAAAAGTCATGGCCTGAAAGGTTTCCAACTGACGGGATAACTCGGACTCAGTGTGTGTTTGGGTGGAGTGGTGAACTGAGAGTCAGGCTGCAACGGCTCCTCCTGAAGGTGGTCTCTATGGCACTCCCGACCAGCGGGATCTAAGCCACCCTCCCCCTCCCCCCTAATTTCCTCGGCGCATAAGATCCTGGCCAGTGTACGTTTCGGACCAGGGGAGTGGGGTGGGACGCCTAGGTGCGGGTTTACGCCGTGCCAGCCATCTGTGCTACCTCCCACCTCCGGTCTTCTTGACTCTGTCCTAACACCGGATCCAGGTAGGGGCGGGGGAGAAGAGAGTGGAGTAGATGTTGCAAAAATTAACGCACAAGTCACCGTTCCTGCTCTCACCCTGCTGTGGAGCACACGGTGGACATCGTCGATCACGACGGTCGAACTGCCGTGCAGCAGAAAATGGTAGAAGGGCAACCTTGGTTGTGCTGTTTTACGGAAGGTTTTTGTGCACGGTACACGGCCGAATCGCCACCGGCCATGTTCTGATCTCTTGAGACAAGGACGTTCTGAGTGATGCGTGCTGGTCGGGGTACCAGGCACGGGTTCACCAGTCGAGCTGCAGTGTACTTGCAGGTGGTCTACCAGGCGGATGCCCGACTTTAATGTGCGGCTAAAATGTGGACAAGGGAACAATACATGCACATTGCTGGTGTAAACGCGTATCGGTTGTATACTGACGCAGTCCATTCTCTTGTGTATTCTGTATAAAATTTATGTATGCTCAAAAAATGTATTAGCACAATTCCGCCTCATAGTCCCTCCTGGTCTCGTATTTTATGCTGCTGATTTTGTCCGTCTGTTTATGCCTGTTTCCTCCCTCTTACCCATCACTGTTTTCCCGAAAGTGCTCTCTTTTAGTCAAAACACCGTCCTTATCACAATGCTTATCCTATGTGCGTACACTTCTCCTGTCTGCATCTCCAACTTCCTTACAAAATAATTTTGCAAAGTTCGAGGTCTTCGCAGCTCCTATGTTTTAGCATGCAACTCACCCTCTTCACTATACGGCAACGCTGCTCCGTGATGTTGGCCATATCTCTCCCATCGAACATCGGCGTGGCGCCGATCGGCTCTTGTCCCCTCTCTGGTCCGATTTTTTATGCGTCAGGGGGCCAGAATGCAAAACAGAGGCGTCCGCTGTCACCTCAGGTTTTTTTTAGTTTGGTTCCCAGCCACTTCTGCTGATATCACCGGCGCACGATCTGCA
>CACRXP010000937.1:155222-200190 GCA_902702965.1 Spirometra erinaceieuropaei | reverse complement strand
TTTTTGCTCATCCGAAGACCAAGAAAGACAGACGTGTCGCTGTCCAATTATTTTAAAATAATAAACGTCAAGCCGAGGATCAAACTACGATGCCATTTCCATTGTTTACGCGCAACTAAGCATACCTGTCCTATGCTCCAATGTGTACATTAAGAACAAAGTGTCCATAACCGGAAGGCGGCTTCTGGAAGAGCGAGCTCTACTGAAGGGTCAGGGCACTTCTTCCAAATCTAGACTGTCTTAGGCAAACACAAGAAGTTAAAATTTAGTTGCCTGGGTCGTAGAAGTCACGGCGGCAAATATGGCAAGTAGTTTCATGTTAATATGGATATATCTTATTGGGAAGCCCATGACCGAAAAAGAACTGGGAATGCATTGGATGATCCAAGTGACAGTATTTGGCCAAAATTTATTTCATAGAAAGTAGGGTAATGCAGTTCTTCGCGTAGCCAAATTGCGTCGGTGTGGTTTGCCATATTCTCAGCGGGAGTACTGGCTGATGGACCGGACCGTGTTTCCTTAAGTTTGGGCCGTTGGATGACGCAGCTGCGACGAGTGCGTCTCATCGGTGAGTCTCCCCCCCCCCCCAACAGGCCCTCGCGCTTTTTGTTATGTACTCCAGTTTTTAATTTTTCACATTTCACCTTCTCCAAAAATGCGTGTGTACGGTTGAACCAAATTGTTTGGCACAAACCTTCTCAGTTTCCTTCGAGAGAAGAACAGCCCTTGGTCCGCTTATATCACGTATACGCTCATGAGCACATGAGAAAACGCCACTCGTTGACGTAAATAACACCTTGTCGGGGCGTTCCAGGATGCAAATTACAACAACATTTCTGATAAAAGGACGCGAACTCTTAAACGGGACGTTGCGTCACAACTGCCATCTCTGGTTCCTATTTTAGTATGCAACGGTCCGTATTCCTATCTAAGACCCTCAATTATTTAAGAAGGGGAATTGGAATAAGCATTACGAGAAATGCGAGCATCTTATTACCCCAGGGTTTGGCTTTTTACCTTTCGTAACATAACTCCTGAAGTGTCAAATGTCCGCGAGGATTCGGAAGAGAGCATGGCGGACGGCTACAGATTTGACGAAAACAAAAGACTGTACGTTTTTCGCCCGATACCTTAAGCGTCTGAAAGTAGCGTTACATCTGATGTGCCTCATACTCCGTAGCAGTCTACAAAAATCTCGGATGTCAACAGCCCATTTAAATTTTTACAACCAGGAATGCTTCATAGCTTCGTAAACAATGGTAGTTTTGGTATTGTGGTTTATTTATCATACATGCAGCTGTCCCCGACAGGCCATCGATGACATGCTTGTGACATGTTTGACACTTTGATGACTGGTGTTTTGCTGCCCCAGATAAGGTATTCATGAAAAGCGCAAGACAAACATGACTGGCCATGAGCATCGAACCAAAAAGTTCCACTTGAACGACACGTGAAATTGAAGCAAGTACATTGTATACTCTGAAGTTATAAAAGGTACAGAAAATAATAAATGCAAAATCAGCTTCGAGTTCCGGGCACATGGTATGAAACTAATGAGTTTATCTGGATGTTTTGAATAGGAAAATAAACACAATGATACAAATGGCTATGTACTGTTTCCTACAGCGTCTTGTTCCTGCAAGGATAATGGGCTGCTCCTCTGACAGTTGTAGTTGGGATCGTAATTCTCGATGAAGAATTTCTTATTATTTGTGTCATCGGTAGAACAGGTTAGAAGCTCATCGGGATCCTCCTCTAAAATTGCTTCCAGAACGGTGTCCTTATGCGAATAAGGCGTACTCACTGAACAAACTCTGCGAAATCTCTTCTGTGGGGGGACACGCATTGAAATACGCAGGGATGGGGATGAGCAGGAAGGTTGGGTGCCAGACATTTTGTAGGGCATAAGGCTTTGTGGGTCGTTCGTGAAGGACAAAGATGCCTTACGCCTAAGCCGAAACAAGACTTGCAAAAGACCACGTCTCTTATGCTTATCATACTGAGCGGGACTCTCGTGATCATAAGAGACTTTGTTGAAACTTTCCGGTTTGTTTTTGTAAGTTGACTTCTGGTGACGCAAAAGAGAATTCATGCGAGAGAAACATGAGGGAGGAGAGTTGTTTAATTTGGAGGGTTGGATTTTAGGCAAGTCAGTTACGAAAGGCATATGCCCATTTGAGGAGACGTGAATCATCGCGGATAAGCACAACCAGCAAACGCACTGTAAGTCCGTTTTGAATTCATGCGGCGTCTGAGGAGTATATATAGTGGACAAGGCAAACAAATCAATGAAATCTGACCTGTCTCCAGTCAAGCCTGAATAAGTTTCAAGCTGAGACTGGGGTACACTGAATATTCCGGTCGTAGGTTTTGTGAGTAAATTCACTGCTGCCACTGAGACCACCCGCATTGGAATAGTCCGCAACCATGTGCACCAGCGGTTCCACGTTGTTGCTGTAGAAGCATCAATGAGTGAGAGAATCAGCAGTTAATATATCGAAAATAATCGGTTTCAAAAAAATTGGTTGGTAAGTTGCCATAGAGAACACAGTAGTGTGTAGGATATGTTGGGCAGTCCGACACTATCAAAAAACTACGTCGATTAGTAGAACACTGTGGCGTGCGAAAACAACGTTTGATGATTAATTGTTTTTCGGCTAAGTATCGATCGCGATATCGTTCTGTAAACAACCTCGATTGCAAAACTGAACAAAAACTTCGCGATCCGCTGTCTGTTAATGGGGCTAATTGCAGAGCATACCGCGGTTGTTGCCGCTAACTAAGAAAAACGATTAACCAGCTTAAATGCACTGATCGAATAAACAGGAAAACTAACGACAATTAAATATGCGAAAGCACGCCGGATCTCCAACGCCACCGAGCAAGTGACAGCAAATTCGGTGCATATAAAAACAATTGAGAAAAGGAGAGGTATAGGAATGGCAAGTTTGAAAACTGTTGGGGTGGACAAGAAAACAACGTCCTTGTGAACATTCTGGACAAAAAGTCTTTTCAGAAACTTCGTGATTTCTGTGTGGTTGACCAATTTTCGTAATCTACTTATTATTGTATTTGTCGGATATGAGGAGACTACTTACTCACCTATTTTACATCTCAATGAGCAGCATTCAATGACTGTTAGCAAGTTTAACTTCAGTAAAGCCTCATGGAAGGTACCTAAAAGAAACATCTTAATCCGAACCAGAAAGCTTTTACACGCACCACTTGCCAGTGTACTTCATTAAGCTATACAAGCTCAATAGTTATCAAAAGATTTCGTTCGATTCATGTCATTCTCTCAAGCCTCTTTGACGAACAGTCCATTTACGGGGACTATTTTATTTACATTATTTCTCGTCCGCTGTATCAGCAACGTTCAATTATTGATCACACATGCCGAAGCTTTTATTATTTGATTTTGGTTTCAAACCTTCGACCCCGAGGATTTTCCACTTCTTCAGCACTGCAGCCGACTGGACACTGATGCTGCTATCAGGCGTCTATAATCGAGCTAGCACAATCAATTCCGGAGTTTTCATAAGAATATATAAATCTCCATCTGCCTCATATTCGTTCTCAGTTCTCCAATCCTACGAAATCCATTTCGTGCAAGATATGTATCAAACAATTACAGACACTTGACCTGTATGTTGTATATCGGCTCTTAGCTCAAATGAAATCGTCGATATGGAATTACTTAGTGCACTGGAGTTGTTATGTAAGCAGCAGAACTTACTTCTGGGTGACTTTAGCGCTCCAGGAATAGACTGAGATATTCCCTTAACAAACTCCCCGTCCAAGTCATTTGAACACAAGCTTCTTCAACCCTCCCTGAATTTATACCCCATTCAGCACATAAAATTCGGAACGAGACTGAGAGAAAGACAACGATCTAACTGTTTAGATCTTGTATTCAGTAAAAAAATGGAGTCATAAGGGAAGTAAATACACAACCTCCACTCGGTTTAAGCAATCATATCGCTTTTGCCTGCGTGTGCTCACTCCTATCGAACCATCAACCAAAAATCAAGAGGCGCAGAAATATTTGGAAGGGCGACTTTAACGGAATGAGACGCACTCTTTTGAAGGAAACCTGGTTAATCAGCACGGAAGATCCAGATGAATTCTGGCAGTACTTTCGCGGGATTATAGGGCGTCCAATTGATTCCCATTGTCCAATAAAAATAATAAGACCATGTTCGCGACCGCCGTGGGTCAATCCGAAGACAAAAAGACACTGAAGAAGGAACAGAAACTGTGGAAAAAGTATTTGTAACTTCGAGATCCAAGGTCATTCGCCGAATATAAGGAACAGTGCAATAAATACCGTAAACAAATACGGGTTGCTAGAACTTCTTTCGAGCGCCGACTGATAGCAGAACCCATTACACGTCCCAAGAAGTTTCATGGGTACATCCGGAGTAGGAGAAAATATAGGGACGAAATTGCGTGTCTAAAAGATAGCCTTGGGAACTTGTTAGCTGAAGGGCCATAGAAAGTGCAATTATTATGACAGTTTTTTTCAATCGGTTTTCATGGAGGAGTCTGCTGAAGACAGTCAGCAGTTAAAAATGAACCAAGACAGCCTAATGCTTCAAATGCACCAAGATAATGCTGTCATTGAAACTGTTGCCTTTTCCATCGAAAGCGTAACATCAGTCAAATAAAACCAGATAAGTCTCCATAACCCGACGGAATTCCTGGGCTGATACTTAAAAAGCTATCAACGAGCTGTCAAAGCATCTTTCGACTCTCCTTGAGCTGTCAATGAGAACAGGAAGGTTGCCGTCACAGTGAGAGACAGCTAACCTCGTTCCCTTATATTAGGGAGGTAGCAGGGTGGCAGCAGACCACTTCAGGCCTATTAGCTTAACTTACCTCTCATGCAAAACGATGGAAACTATAATAAAGAGCGCTTTTCGAAGAAAGTCGCATCTTAAAAGATCTTCAACATGGATTCCGGAAGGCACGTTCCTGTCTCTGTAATCTGTTAACTTGCCTGGAGATCTAGACCAGGGCTTTAGAAGAAGGTTTTGAGGTCGATGTCGTGTACATCGATTTCCGTAAAGCTTTCGATACTGTTCCGCACCAACGCTTTCTTCACAAATTGAGCGCTACAGGCATCCTGGGAGACCTTCTAAGCTGGATCAGGGTGTTTCTGGTAGGTCGGAAACAACGTGTCTGTATCGGAGATGATATGTCAGACTGGGTGAACGTGACTAGTGGTGTGCCTAAAGACTCAGTTCTGGGACCACTGCTCTTTATCCTTTATGTTAATGACAGCCTTTAGGAACTCGACTGGTGTAAAATACTGTTTGCCGACGACGTTAAGCTCCGGCGAGCCATAAAGAGTCCTTAAGACCAGAGAGCCCTTCAAAACAGCCTGCACCGACTGTTGGCGTGGTCGGAGAAATGGCTTCTAAATTTCAATGTGGAGAAGTGTGCCGTCCTTCATCTGCGTCCAACCAACTATCATTCAAGTGCGATCCTGAGGGCACATCACCTGAAGGATATTAGACTACCCACAGAATTTTCACAGAAGGATCTCCGAGTCTGGATACACAGTGACATGAAACCAGTACTGCAGTGCAACAAAGCTGCATGAAACGCCATGAGAGTGATCCATGCAATCATAAGGGCGTTCGTAACCTTTGGCAAAGACCTTTTTGGTAGAGTTTACGGCACATTCGATCGGCCCCATTTAGAATAAAAATTATTATTATTATTATTATTATTATCAATATGACATACAAGTTTGGCGGCCATGGCTTGTAAAGGACCAAACATGTCTTGAAAGAGTATAACGTCGTGCAACAGAACTGGCAAATGGTTTAAAAAGTCAATCCTATACAGCAAGACTGAATTGCCTTAATTTATTCCTTCTGTGTTGCAGGCAGAAAAGAGGTGATCTTATCCTCGTCCACTAGATGATACATAGCCTTGAGCATTGACATAGCTTTGAGGACATGTTTCAGTGGCTCCTTTCACCCTGTCTTCGTGGTCACTCGATGAAGATACGGACAAAAGTCTCCAGGTTGAATCTTTGTCCTGAATTTTTCACACAAAGTGTAGTGGAGAAATGGAACGATCTCCCTCAGCCAGTCATTGAGGCGACGTCCCTGCAACACCTTAAGAATCTATAGGATGATCATTAGTGTCCCCTGTTTTCCCTGGACAGTCTGAACCTGAGCTAAATACCCCGCGACGCCGGAAATGTATTTTCTGAAACAATGCTACTCAAATGATTCGAGCACTGTTTTAATAGCGAATATTTTCGCTGTTCGCGTACAGTTATTTCTAACGAGCTTACACGAAATCAATAGGGTTTTCAATGGCCTTGCCTACTACCCTTATCAAATTAACTGAAATAAACTGAAACACCCAATTTTACACTGCAAATAGGGTCCGCAATGACTCACGCCTATTTCCCCAATAAATATAATTGAACTGATACCAAGTCAGGTGCATCAGCAGTCCTACACATTTCTGCAGAAAGATATGATGTTTAGTATATGCGGTCATATCTGTAGAGAGACAGGTAAAACTGCACCAACACATCAATAGATTATTAACTTTAAGTCAGTTTATGTCAGCTTATTAAGAGAATAAGGTTTTCGTTCTTGAGTTCCCTATTCATATAAATAAACATAAATAGAATCAATTTTTACATTAGTAAATCTCTAAATCCAAAAGTTAACGATAAATGTGAACCAGGCGCAAACTGCCGCAGCTAAAGCGATTGTGATTATATGTACAGTAGTTTCTCAACAAATGAGCGTGTGAGGCTGGTTAGATATGTTTGTTAACTACAGAAGAGCAGCTGAGAACGGTCTTTAATTCATTAGCAGTCTCTTGCGATAAGACTCCAGAGGGATTAAGCAAAATAGGCTCCACAAGATAAGACAGGAAATGCGAACCGATGCACTGCCAAGAGGCCTCGAAACTGTATGACAGACGGAGCGGATTCTGCGCTTGTCGGTCGCTGTGTCGGCTGTGAGGAACTTGAAAAGCGAGTCCAGACGCTAGAAGATAAGCACGGCCTACTGACGGAAATCATTATGGCTATTCGGAAGCACAGTAAAAGAGAATTACCAAATAATCCGCCAAATTTCCGATCGATAAGCAACGAACATCCCACTAATAAAGGCACCAGCGTGAAAAAGCCAAAGCCAGTCAGGAAGAGGAAGCGGGTTATGTCTCCAGGGGAAACTCCAGACAATTCACTTCCGGTGGATAACGTGGCGGTCGACCCTAATGCATTAAAAATAAGTCAGGTTTCATTACCTGCTATAGTAACTAAACCTGCCAAATCATCGGACACTAAAGTTGGGAAAGCCAGGGTGACCCTCAGAAGATCCGTTAGAAACTACAAGTACTCGCCGTTATTCTTGGAAGGTAACGCTGTTACTCCACTTTATCATAAGGCCAACTTAAGTGAAAAGTGCCCTAACCATTCCGTTTATGGAAAAGGACACGATAAGCCCTTGTGCAGTACACTGCAACAGGGTAATGATTGTAAGAGCTCCACTGCCGGAGCAAGTGCGTTACATGAAAATCCATGCCCTATACCCCCTTCGCCGGCCGAAAATCACTCCAATGTCGAAGTGCCCACATCCGTCGGGAATAGTGCAGTAGCATTATATCGTCCTAGCGCGGTCGGAACAGTAATGAGCTCTTCCATAAATCTTAAGCAAAATATTGTCATAAGGGGCGCCCCAGAGCCCACATCCTGCATTCCGAAGAAACGAGTGACGCACGACCCAGACCTTCGTCATCAGTACGCCACTGCCGTCCTGGAGGATTGGGAAATATTCGCCGTTAAAAAAGCCTTCCGACTAGGCAAAGCGGACCCAGATCGTGACATAAAAATATTCCCAAGACCCCTGAAAGTTATTTTGGAAAACGAAGTCCAAGCAGCGCTTTTGTTAGAAAATAGAACCACCTTACGCAACTCGCACAAAGAAGTGTTTTTTATACCAGACTACGAACCGAGGGAAAGACTGAAAATGAGAGAACTGAGATCAGAATTGAAGGAGAGAACTGGCAGAGGAGAGAAAGGGCTGAAGGTCAAAAATGGACAAATCGTCCAAACAAAGGGGCCTTTCCTGTGGTCAAAACCCGTCACAATGAAAGCCGGGCCTCTTCAACGAATCAGTCATTGAAGGTTATATACGCAAATGTGCAAAGCCACTTCAACAAACTAGACGAACTGAGAGACTTAGTTGATGGAATTAAGCCAGACATTATGGCATTCACAGAAACGTGGCCTACTGAAGATATCGCAGACTCAGAAATATCACTTAGAGGATATCAGCACTTCAGAAGAGGCAAACTAAGCCGAGGAGGAGGAGTCATAATTTATGTGACTTGCAAGCTGAGCGCTATGGCTGATGTGCATAGTCTGGTACGGGATGCGGAACTGCTGAGCCTTACCATATCTACTAAAAATGTTTGATCACTGAAGCTTTCGATGGCATACCGTCCACCTAACCATACTTATGACCATGATCTCATGCTCATATCTGAACTGTACAAAGATAGAGAGAAGAAAGATGTCCTTATCGTTGGGGATTTTAACGCTACTGGCATTGATTGGCTAACGTGGACTGCACAAGGGCCGCAAGACAGCTTTAATCACAAACTCCTACAATGGGCAACGGACAAACTTCTCTGCCAGAATGTTACCTTTGGAACACGGATCAGGGAAGGAGAGCACTCGAACTGCGTTGATCTAATTTTTACCCGAGAGGAGGAAAATGTGTTGGACCTGCAGAACCGACCCCCATTAGGGTCAAGCGACCACATCACGCTGTACTTCGAGTACTCAGTGTTTTCCAACCCCGTTTAATCCGATAGGTGGGAGAGAAATATTTTGAAAGGGGACTATTCTCTCATGAGGAGGGAAGCGGCAGCTGTATCATGGGAGACTGAACTGCATGGTCGAGCAGACGACAACTGGAATACTTTCAGTTCCTTACTGAAAGAGATTGTTTATTCCAATTGTCCTCTTAGAAGAAAGACAATCACAAACCGCACAAAATGGATAAACCGGGACTTAAAGGCCTTTTTCAGAAAAAGGAATCGTCTGTGGAGGCGTTACAGACTAATTGGCCCCGAAGAACACTTACAGGAATATAAGCGGCAACGAAACGTTTGTAAAAGTGAGGCCTCAAAGCTGCAAAGGAAGTTTGAACTGAACATACTTCAAATTTCATTGGAGCATCCGAAAATTATATATGGTTATATACGAAGTACTAAAAGGACTCAGGAGCTGATCCCTGCTCTTAGGTCTCCAGATGGAAAAGTGGAGATTAATGACCAGGTTAAAGCGTCCCTCCTTTCCGACTTTTTTCAGTCCGTCTTCACCCGAGAACCTAGTTCTTTATTTGCCCATACATTCGTTCGTCAACCAACCTCTCCTCCCGGTACCCTTTACCCTCCTACCCTCTCCCTACCCTCCTTAATCGAAGAACCACTTTCTTCATCGACCATAGTTAAGGCCGAGCTACTCCGGCTGAAACCTGCCAAATCGCCTGGCCCAGATAGAATTCCCGCACTAGCACTTCGTGAACTTGCTAATGAACTGTGCAAACCCTTATCCGCAATATTTCAGAAGTCATTTGAAGACGGCGAGCTCCCGGAAGATTGGAAGTGCGCACTCATTACTCCAATCCATAAAGGAGGCTCAAGACTTGACTGCGGAAATTATCGTCCCGTCAGTCTTACTTGCATTGCGTGTAAAATAATGGAACGCATTATCAAAAGACACTTAATGACATATCTGGAACAGAACAAAATATTGTGTGATGCCCAACATGGCTTTCGTCCAGGGCGCTCCTGCCTAACGAGAATTATTTACTCGCACGAGAAATGGACACGAGCTACAGATAAGGGTTTTCCAGTGGATGTCATATTTTTGACTTCAAGAAGGCCTTTGACAGTGTCCCACAAGGCTTCTTTTATAGAAGATCTGGGATGTAGGAATTCAAGGAAAAATGTTTAAATGGATCAGGAGTTTTCTGTCCTCCAGAGTACAAAGAGTCGTCGTTGGTAACTCTGCTTCGGAATGGGCAAAGGTGGAAAGCGGTGTCCCACAGGGTTCTGTCTTAGGCCCAATTCTCTTCCTGATTTATGTTAATGACTGCACCAGCGAAGTGAATTGCAAGGCCCTCATCTTCGCGGATGACATAAAAATACGGAGTTAAGTCAAGTGTGAGGATGACGCAGAGGAGTTGTAGTCGGACATCAACAAACTGTGTGCTTGATCGAACAGATGTCTTTTGAAGCTTAACGCGTCCAAATGCGTAGTCTTGCACCTGAACACCGGCGCAGTGCCTCTCCAAACACCAGTACTATATTGACGGGACGAGGTTAGAAACGGTGGAAAGACATGGAGATCTGGGTGTATGGACGACCACAAATCTATCACCATCAGAACACTGTAGAAAGATGGTCCAGAAGGCAACTAGTACTCTACACTGGATCAGACGTGCATTTAAAATTTTTCCTCCCGAACTCTTCGAAAGAATATTTGGGGTCTTTGTAAGACCTCATCTGGAGAATGGACTGCCAGCAGCTTCACCATGGATGAGGAAGGATATCGACATACTCGAACAGGTGCAACGCAGAGCGACAAAGATGGTCGACGGTCTTAAGCGTTTGTCTTATCAGGAGAGGCTGAATTTGCTTGGCCTATTCCCTATCTCTTATAGACAAATAAACTGAAGTCTACTGTCGACGTTCCGGATTGTCCGCGACCAGGGTTGCTCATTAGGAGCAGAGGACTTCTTTGAGTTCGTCCGTACAAACCCACTACGTGGCCATGCATACAAAGTCGGGAATGAGCGCACGCGTATAGACCGACGAAAATTTTCATTCAGTCAGCGGGTTGTCAGACCATGGAATTCGCTTCCAAGCGAGATGGTGACGGCTGACACAGTTTATGTGTTTAAAAGAAAACTTGCACGTCTAGTTTTCGACAGAAATCGGCTTGTACAACATGACTATGCACAACCAGTTTTGTAAAATCTGTCATATACAATCTTTCCGCACTAATTTACAATGATCTTTTGCAATACCTTATGATTACGATTGAACTGTGACCCAATGACATTGTAAATGCCTGCAATTTTATTTTTGATTACGAATCTGCGAAAGCACTGTACATAAATAGGGTCATCAAGGGCTCTGCCGTTAACCCTTCAAATATATGCATACATGCATACATATATAGTCTGCACTTAAAAGATTCAACAATTTCGGAGGGAACCAATGCATCAGAGATTCGTTCGATGCTCCAGTGACCCTATGCGAGAAGGCGTTCCGTCGGACGTCTGTTTGGGCTAGTTTTCTCTGCAGTTTAAAGGGAGGACCACGCAAACGGTCCGTCCCGGCCGATCGATTGCCGTCTCCTGAAGACAACCCTAGAAGCTCTTCCCACGCAGCATGTTCTGTTTCCAAATGGAACGCGCGGCTTGCAACAGCTAATTGTACGGATCTCGTCTTCATCAGACGTCCTGACAGCATAGACGAGGTCTACTGTCTACCTCCACTCGGTCGAAGTGATCACGCAGTACGTTTATGGGATTACGAACTGTATTCTGCACCGTATGCAAAAGACGATACGAGACCAAATATGTGGAAAGGGGACTTTTGCCAAATGGGAGCTAAGGCATCACAAGTAGGATGGGATGTTCTCTTCTCTGGAAACGTTAACGAGAATTGGAATTCTTTCAAGGATCGGCTGCTGCATCTACTGAAGAGCCATTGTCCCCTATGAAGGCCTAGGACATCCAAACGATCTCAATGGAAAATGCGAGGACTCAAAAAGGAGATCAATAAAAAAGGAAGGTTGTGGAATATGTCTTGAGAAAACAACGACAACAATACAGCGTTTACGGATTATAGAGTTCGAAGAAATAGGGTAAAAAGCCTGATTTTGAATAGATTACGGGATTTCGAGGGTAATTTGCTCCACCGAGTCGTTTAAAAATACGAAATCGGCCTTCAGCTATTTGCGGAAGAGCACACGTACCAGGAATCCCATTCCTGTCATGGGGAATGATTACGGTTTGGAGATATGGGACATTACGAACAAAGCTGAGCATTTTTTGCAGATTTTCCAATCCGTTTTCACAAGGGAAGCAGACTTTACTCCATCTAGCTCTGAGAACAAGGGAGATGCAATTACTGAAAATATGCTGTTTCTAGAAGAAGCGATTTTGGAAGAACTACAAAGCCTGAAGGAATGCAAATCTCTCCGTCCGGACGAGATCCCAACAAAGCTACTTTTTGAGCTTGCCCGACAACTGGCCGGACCACTATCCTTTCTGTGCCAGAAAACGTTTGATGGTGGAACCCTTCCCGCAGACTGGAAGACGACCCTTTATTACACCACTTTACAAAATCGGTAATCGTGCCCATGCGACACACTACTGACCCGTCAGTCTGACATCAATCTGCTGCAAAGTGGTAGAGAAATCCATCAAGAAGGAGTTGATGGCTTATTTGGAAACCAAGAACCTCTTGTCTAATGCGCAATACGGTGTTCGTACGGGGAACAGCATGTGAAACGAACTTTCTATACACAATGCAAAGTTGGACATGAGTATTGGATGCAAAACGCACTATGCATATAAACTATATTGGTTTCCGAAAGGCGTGCGACGGTGTTCCGCACCAGAGCCTCCTTTACAAGTTAGGAGTGATGAGCACCGGCGGTAAACTTCTCAAATGTATCGAGAATTTCTTCGTCGGCCAGTCCTAAATTGTTTGCATAGAACAACGGCAATCAAGGCGCATATTCATAGAAAGTGGAGTCCCACAAAGCTCAGTTTTCGAACCGGCCCTCTTTCTCTCTTCGTCATTGATCATGTAGATGAGTTGGACTGTGATAGCGCAATGTTTACAGATGACATAAAAATCTAAAAAGTCATCCAGAATGCCGCAGACGCGACCAATTTCCAAGAAAATCTATGTCGATTGAACGAGTGGTCTCGCCGATGGCTCCTGTCCTTCAGTTTGGACAAATGTACCATACTGCCTCTCGGAAATCAGACCCATAGTACGCGGCAATACCATCTGAACTGAATGTCACTCCGAAAAGCAGAAACGTAGAAGGACCCCGGAGTCTAGGTTGCAGACAGCCTAAAGCCTTCTACACCATGTTGCAAGGCGGTCAAGGCCGAAACATAAAGCTATACGCCATCAAGCGGGCATTGTTCGATGAAGACTGCTTCTTCAAATTCTTCGGCTCGTTTGTAAGGCCGCATCTTGTATATGCAACTCGGGCCTGGAAACCGTGGACGCAGCAAGATTACAATCTACTCGAGAGGGTGCAGAGGCGAACAACAAAACTAGTAAGAGGTCAAGGTGCACTCCCATACAAGATCTGCCTAAACAGCCTTAACGTCTATCCTCTGAGTTATAGACAGTTGTGCGGAGACTTGATACAAACCTACCGTGTTGTGCGGGGACTTGGACTGCGCCCTTCGGTGCGACGGCTTTTCTAACTCGCCACTACAAAATAACCTTCGGGGACATGCCTTTAAACCACGTGTATCCAAAGGCAGATTGAATGTGGAAAGTATTTCTTTCTCCAACCTTGTAGTGGAATCGTAGAATGACCTGCCCGTGACTATTATTATCTCTCAATATGTGAAGAGAGTTAAATTTCGGCTTGACCGACATTCTTCAGCAACCAGCGGACTGTGTGACTGCAACCATAAAACCAATGACCTATGTGAATCCATGTCTGCATTCCCTCAGTGCTGCAATTTCTTCACATTTTGCTCATTTTATAGATTATTTATGTATAGATAGGGAGTTCAAAGACGTAAACTTATTCCCCTCAAACACGCTTAGTGACACTGACTGATGATTGCAAGAAAACTAGGACAATTATACTACAGACAAAAAACAAGGGAGACTGGAATGGCCATTTATGACTTATTGGCCGTCGTCAGTTGGACATACCCCGAGGCGCGGAATGGCTGGACCAGAAAAAGCCTTTCCAATTTGTCTTGTCTTTTATCGGAAATGTTATCCTACCTATACTAGGCACTGCTGTGAGGTTGTTAGCAGGGCTCGCGAAAGAGCCCCGAAGCACAACGGGACCAGTGAGTTTCGCAACAGGATCGATGAGCACTCTTCTACCACCGGACGGATATATGATCGAATGAATAGCAGAATGTCAGTTATTAGGACAATTAGAGTAACCCTTCAGCGAATCTAATGGGGTGGAGTCGATAGTCCTAGAGTAAGTTGGCTTGTGGAAGTTGAGGGCAGTAACCGAATCTAGAGGAAAAATCACACCCATTATATTTACTTTGTTCATTCCCTGCACATTCATAGCCTGTGGTGGTTACATGTGCATACGCTTTCCTTCAGCTAGGGCAACTTGAGCGACTTTGGAAAGCGCTCGAATATTGAAATAAGTCGGTAGCAGTACTTTTAGTATGTCTGGGAACGTCCTTCCGAGGTCTAGCTTGAAGGCCCCTCTATCGTTGGGAGTTGGCCGCTATATTTGCCAACTAAAGCGCCTTACTTTTAAGTTTTGCAAAGCTCGAGGTGATAGTATTGGCGTTAGGGACTTTATAGAAAAAGAGGTTGTTGAATTCGCCCGGAACAATCCATCGGTTGTTGTATACCTGAAACCCAGGCGACATCGCTCTCCTCTTTTGGTTGCTGAATACCGTAAGTGCCTGTCCATGTCGTGGTCAGTCGGCCTTCTTAGCGGCTACTGTGGTGTTGCCATCCCTTACGCGAATATAATCAGATTCGACTTTTAAGTGCCCCCAACGACCTCATATTTATAGTCCACGCTAATTTACCGCAGAGTTGATTATTAAGGACACATACTGCAATACTGCTGCCATCTATGCCATATTTAACACATGGACGCCCTTAGTGATATTTATTTACGAACCTTAGTGACCGCTCTTGAGTTCAAATCTTGTGTTGATAGGCCTCTTGATAAAAAATAACCCTTCATTTTTCCATTGGGCCAACATCAGCGTGGCTGTTTGTCAATCTCTGATCGCGGACATTTTGGCTCATTGAGAGGAAACGGCTACTTGGGATCAACGCCATATTATTTTTTGTTTGAACCCTGCCTTCTTCCTTTACACAGGGTCGTGTTCACCCAACAGTGTCCAGGTCACAACTCGAATCTCGTCTTCGGGCGGTGCCATACAGTGATGTACGGCTTTCTGATGTCGCAGTAAATCGGATTTAAGCCATCTAACTGCTATAGGTAGTCTCTGGACCGTTAGCAAGTGGTTTTCGGGCACAACGCTGGTAGTGTATAAGTATCAGTGTTATTCTCAAAGCACCTATGTAGGTCTTGTGGGCTTCGAAAATGATGCGTGACAATCAATATTTTATAATCTGACTTGCGTTCTTGATTGCCACTGTATTCTTTTGATGCTGCCCCACAGCGAAGTCCAGCGTTCGATGCGCCCAGGAAAACAGTGTTGTTTTCATTGGCGGCTACTTGTTAACTTATGGAGTCTTCGATCACCAATAATTCTGACCAACACCTGTCGCCGAAAGCAACAAGAATTGCACGCAGATGTTCCATTAAGAAGATGTAGCCGATAAGCCGGCACTATAGGACCGACGTCTCATCGTTACTTCGTCATCAGTGTGACCCTCTGCGTTAGATCGTTCATCCATTCAAACCGACAGAATAGCAGATTCCCCCGTTTAACCACCTGTCACTAGGGTAACCCACTTTGACTTCTGGTGATAATTGTCATAAAAGGGCAAGGAGCTTTGTCGTGTGATCGCGCTCTGTCACCATATTCGGAGAATAGTTTGCTCTGCGAAGCCAAAGACATGTTTATTTGTACGCTGAAAATTAGGGGATTTAATTCAGTCGGCAATTTTTTGCTGTTTTAGTGAATGGCAACTACCATTATCTGCGTCTGTCCAAAATGAGCTGTGAGGAAATAAACGCCTGGGTCGAGCACTTCCGTACGCGGTCCGGTGAAAATATCATGCCCATTTACAAGCCACGAAGTACAAATAACCCCTCAATCCAAGGGATGTGGACTCCTTTTTCATCTTCTCATAATTCTGGACGGTCTGTAATGACTCCGTCGGAGATTTTGGCTAATCTTGAGAAACTATCGGTCTGCGAGTTTGAACGAGACCAGTCGGCGGAGGATTACGTGCGCGACCTGGACCAACGGCAGCGCCGCAGAATTGCGAGCGAATGACACTTTAAACACTTTGCCTGTAAATACTCTTGTACAATTTTACATTTTAGAGGTACTTCTTCAGATCTTAGGAATACGGGGCGAGTGTTATATGAACTTTGGACTGTAGACCTACTTCTTTTCTAATTTATGTACGAGACAAAATGTTACGTAAAAGATGTGCCTGGTTTTTTGATAGGTCGTGACCACTAAACGGCGGGGTGCCCTTCCTCTACAGCTTATTTTTTGAGTACTCAACCTCCCAGGTTCCCGGTGTCCCCAACTATAAAAGCGACATTGCAGTGTACATAAACCTTATCTTCCCACTGTCGTTAACAGTTTAATGACCGCCTCCCTCTTTGAGACGTCAGCCTCGATAGCAAAATAGCCGCTCTTCGTGTTCTTCCAATATGCTAAAATCAAGGCCCTTGGAGTGGTGAGATCTTGCTTATCTGACAACTGACTGCAGATGTCCCCAAGAGAACTGCTCAGATAACAGAGTCCGTTACCGCAGGTCGACTGCAAATGGAGTCCAGAAATCGCCAGATCGTCGTAATGTTCTTATTCACAGCTTCATGCAACCGAGGGGCGTTTTGACTTTAGATTAACGACTGATCCGGGGAGATTTACAGCGTGGAGGGATAACTTTTCATTTTGTTTGCAGTATGAGCTTCCACAGCTTCCTTACAGTCCATCAACCTCTGGAACTTATGCACGAGAAAGCCTCTGTCTTCCTCGTCCGTGAACGCACAGACAACCTGATTAAGTTCAGGGGACAGATCTGAATATCCACTCACTCCTCATGCATTCCCCAGTCGGTCCAGCGAATCTATCATGTAGTTTTGGTAGTATCACAGGGACAATGCGTAGGGATTCTGTGCGATGCATTTTAACCGTTACGTTGTTGCATCACATGTAAGCTGTACTGGTGAACCTTACCCCTTGGGGTTTTTGCTGAAGTGTATTTGGTTCGGTCGTAACGCCAGCGGCGATACAGGTCGACAGCGTAGATTTCGAGTGACGGGCCCAAAAGGAGTCACAACTCTGGCCATACTTGGTGATCAGTGATAAAATGTTCACTCCGATCGGCTTTTTCTGCAGTTACTTTTCGAGTTCGCAAGCTAAGGCAGCAATTGCAGACTTCGTGGTTGCTTTGCTTTTTCCGAGAAGATGTGTGCCGCCAGTTTCGGCGGCCTAAATTAGAGAGCTCTGTGGAGATTCCAACGCACACTACCTCTTTTCAATACTCGGCATTAATGGTGTCCACTGAGGTTAACTACTCCCCTTATTCCTTCTGCATGATTGGCAAAGCTGTTTGACCCCCTTTTCCATGCACTTGGAAGTCCGGGATGTTACTATTTCTTTACCTCATAACCTACGGCATTAAGTACCAGACCTGCCAAACATCCATTCCTCATTTTTTAAATGAAAAAAACTTGATCTACCTAGTTTCCGAAGCGCAGCCTGATTGACAATACTGTGCAACAATCCTTGATGAAGGGGAGCGCGGTTAATTGCTATAAGTATGCGGTAGCATAGCGACTGCATCCTATAAGTACTGCAACTTCCTGTGCACGAGTCACCCTTTTCCGCCAATGTCTCTGATGATGGATTCAAGTGAGAATACGAAACTTCAGGTGAACAACGCTTCCAGACCTGCTTTTAGCAAGCTTGTCAAGTGTTGCCCATATGGCTGCGTTTGGGCCGCTGAAAGAGGCTTCCATGAGGACTGAAGAAGTAGGCGGTTGTTGTCGTTGCATCCTGCAACCCTAAATTTGTCTAGCAAGATTGAGTAGTACCAACAGAGCATTCAGGTGTCTACTCTTATCAGCCCGGAAGGTGAAACGCAGCATGCTCTTACTAATTTTCAAATGTTAGTTTTAATGCGAAAGTTGCAAATAATATTGAAGTGTTTTTGGATGAGAGTTTGAGGTTTATTTAGGGTCTGAACATAAAAATAGGCAGTTATGAGCGTTTTTAAAGAGGTCTAAAGTATTCATAGGCCTCAGCCATTCGCGAGTAACTGTGGTTTCTAACTCCTACGAATACCGCGGATCAACAGTATTGCCAGTTGTGCTTCCTAAGTCCGAGGAAATTGACGAAACGCTGTTATCAAAGACTACTTTTGAAGGGTGATGACTGAACACGTATTAGGTTTCTTCTCTCTCCACATTTCCAAGAATCAGACAAGGGGACATTTCGTGACCCAAAGTCTTACGTAATTGCGTACGCCGTTAAGTTCATCAACCACGATTAAAATATTCGTGAAAGGCGGTCTCTGAGAGCCCGTCATTCTTGCCTGGCAATCGCAGATACCCACTCTCATCTTGCGATCATAATTCCGAAGTCAGCGCGAACCTCTGCTGGGTCTATCACCACAGTGTGAGGGATAATACTGATCAGCGAACGTTCTTCCTACGATCGTGAATATGGCCGATCACAGGCGATACGACAACGGTTCCCTGGCTCAGTGGTTGAGCGCTGGACGTCACGCTTAATGACTAAAATATCCGGATTCGAGTCCCAGGTCGTCCAGACTTGTGGTTGGGTATGAGTTGCCGATGACGGCTAATCAGTCAAAAATGGCCGTCACTGTCTCCCTCGTCTTTGCCGTTACTCCTCCTGGATACCTTAGAAATTTTGTTGCCTTGGAAAGTCAAGCATTCTCGGGGAAAGTATATTCTTCCTATATATTAACCTCACGTACGAGGCTATCGCGCATGCAAGGAGTGTTCTCAGTCAACAGGGTAAGCACCCGGCACTTGAGTGTCTGTAAAAGCCGGGGGAGAGGAATGGACTGTTAAAACCCGCGATTTTGTGATCATCGTCTGGCGGGACAGTGTTAGGTCTTCGCGATCCTTTCGCAGGTAGCCTATCCATGTCCGTAGAATGGAAGAGGGTGGTACCCAGCTGTAAATGCGCCCTGCGAGTGCAGCTACTCCCAGACCTGCAACACTGGTGTTGCTGGCATCTGTGACGACAAATTCCTGCACGAGTTTGAAAGCCCCAGAAAAGTTTCCGGTGCTCGATCAGCCTCGTTTTTCCCTTGGAGCTAATAAGCACTTGAGCAGGCGCTGAGAATTCATCTACCGAGTGATAAAGAGTTTGAAAAAAACAAAGTGCGCACCGGATCAGGGGCATTGTCTTGCCGACGTTTCGGAGAGCTTGACCAGATATCCATTATCAAAACGCTTAGCGCAAAAATAGACCAGAATTTTGAATAGACAGACGAACTAATTGGCCTTGGGCTGGTCGATGTTCTTTTCTTTCGCTGCCTTGGCCTTCTGGCCGTTGTTTGTGAGTGAGTTTAAAACATCTGAAACAAGAGCTAGATGAATCCATGGTACGTTTCGATGTCGTCTCACTCTTTACCTCTATTCTACAACAACTAGCGATTGACGTTATGAGACAACTCCTGGCTGATCGATGCGACGAGAGAGACAATCCTCCTCATGGAGCTCTCACGGTATTGCCTAAAAACATATTTCGCCCTTGACGGACAAATGTAGGACAAATCAAAGGCACCCCTATGGGCTCCCCCATATCAGGGCTGATTGCTGAAGTGGTCTTAAAACGGGTAGAACACTTAGTGTTCACCAAGTATCAACCGAAGTTCTAGACTCGTTACGTCGATGACAATTTTGCCATTGTTGAATCCTGTCACGTGGAGCACCTTAACGAATTAGCGAACTTGGTTGACGCGAATACCCAGTTCAAGATGGAAGCTGAAACAAACAACCAGCTTCCCTTCCTCGATTTCCTTGTGCGTCGGTGTGCAACAGTGCAATTACAAACTGCCGTTTTCAGAAAAGCCACGAACACAAGACAAATACTTTAACAACAATCACCCCCTCTCTCACAAGCGCAGTTGTGTTCGTGTTCTATTTCGAAGAGTTGAAACACACTGCAGCACATCAGCCGACAAAAGAGTTGAACGACAATATCTTAACGACTTCTTTCGGGCCAGTGGATACCCAAGCTACTTTATCAAGCAAAGCAAACGCCGATGGAACAAACGCCAACCACAAGAAGAAGAACCCGAAGTCTGGAGGACTATTTCCTACATTGGAGAAGTCTCCGAGGCGGTTCCACGATTGTTACAAGCCGCCAATAAATTAGTCGATGGCCGTGTTTGTTCGGTATTCTTGAGCTCCAAGTGACCGTCTTGTCCTGGTCATAGTGTATGTAATGACATAGGACTTTATGGGCTGCTTACGTTTTCTAACCTGATAAAGAGTTGTTAGTCAAGCCTTTGGGAGCCCGTCTTCTTTTTATAACGCCTATAAAGCATCCGCTCTAGGTCGGGCATACGAAAACGGGGAAATTACAAGCCTCACCTTCATGCATAGCTATGCATGCGCCAGGGATTTTATTTTAACGTGGACACGTCCACTGGAAGCATCAGGGTCTATTACCCTTCTGTCTTCATTACCTAGTAAATACCATTTCTAATTCATCCTAACACCAGTGACAATCTATCGTATTTTATGTCCAAAAATTCGGTTTTAAAACATTTCTTAGATAACGACTACTGTTGTAGTAGATTTTCAAGGCCTGTAGCTATGGGGCGAATTTTCTCGGCAGATTGTATGGTTGTATTCATCGCATAATGGACACCAAAGGTTTCTTGGGTCTTCTACGAACTGATTTTAACAATTTGTCTATGAATAAAACGGTACTTGTCAGATATATATTCTTATAATTAATTGAAAAACAGGCATCCCAAGAGACATAATTAGGAAGATGGAATTCTTTGGGAAACAGTAAACTTTATTGTGTAAATTTTCGAGACTGGTTCCCCAGCTCGTATTCAGACAACAAGCGTGCGAAAACAATTGACTTCCAGACCGAGTCTGACAAAGGATTCTATGATTGGTTAAAGTCATCTCGGGATTGGTCGAGTCAGTTTGAATCTGTCCTTTAGGATTTTGTATGTGGCATCTAGATCTATATGCCGGTTAATGCATGCCTCATCTGAATGCATTGCCTCAAGGAATTCGCGGCCTTTCCTTATTGGGCAGGCGCCAACAATGCGAGTGTTTTTCCATGCAAATTTGAGCCCAGTGTCCAGTGTGTGTATGACTACCTGAGATAGATGGTCGCGTCTCTTCACCGTTAGATGATGTTCATGTATGCGGGTTGAGACAGATTTCCCAGTTTGACCACAGTAGACGGCATCACAACTAAAAAATGGGATTTTATAGACAACACCTTTTCTTTCGAGGTAGCCAACCCTGTCCTTAGGGTGTACAAGCTGTGTGCGTAACGTTGTTGCCGGCTGGTGTGCTACGTGTATCTGGTACTTTTCTAATTGTCTTTAGACTAGTTCAGATACATTTTTCACGTATGGGAGAGTTCGCCGGGTGGTTGGTCTTGGTGCCCGAGCGGCCGTAGCATTGAAAATACCTTTTTCCTTGAGTTACTGGTGCATCATGCATCGACATATAAAGTCATGCGGGTACCCATATTGGGAGAACAGTTTGTAGAGGCATTTCATTTCTGCTCGATAACTTGTTTCATCAGAGCAGTGCGTTTTGGCTCGATTCAGAAGGCTGTAAACTGTACTCCGTTTGTGAGAAACAGGGTGGTCACTCTCAAAGTATAGGATGACCTCTGGATAGGCCTCTTTGAGATAAACTGATGTATGAAGTGGTCCATCGGTTTTTCAACGTACAAGGACATCCAGGAATGGGAGTTGTCCATCAACCTCTGTTTCGAAAGTAAACCTAATTCCTGGAAATATAGAATTAGTGTTGGTATGGAGCAGATTCAACTGATCTTGACGATGAAAATGTGTCATCTACGTATCGACTCAAAGCAGTGTCGTACTAAAAGATTGCTGAACTGGACAAGTCCGTACTACTGTATTTACTATGCCTTTAGTTGTGTCTGATCTAACCGTCTTACAAAAACCGTCTCTCCACCATCCTTGACATCGGACCCGCCGAACACTACCAACCCTTCTTCAGGGGCATGGATATAATGCCGAAGGTTCAAGAACCACCTCCATGTCATAAAGAATTGCCCGAAGCTAGATTTCTGGATCCCCACTCCTTTACCGTCTCTATTTAGGCGGTGATGTCGAATTTAGGCTAGCAGCAAGGGTGGACGACAAAGAGGGTCCCTTGTGCTCAGCCGTTTCCATTTCAGGGTTATTCTCGTGATATAAGGGCCACGAATGCGGGTCGTTTCGTTTGAGATTAATTACAGTTACGTCGGAAAACGCGTCTTTGTAACCATCATTATGACTCCAGGCGACAGTTGATGCACGCCCATTCGATACCGAGAATTTGAGAGTCTTCCCTCCTCCTCCTCCATTGGTAGGATCACAATCCGGATCCGTAGCAATTCAGAGTGGATGATACGTATTTGGCTCTGTGTTTCCTAGACTGCCCACAGTCGGTGAGAACCCCTTCGACTGCTTCGTCGTTCGCATGCGAGAAAAACTGTCAATTAGGCTGCCGCTGCTCAACAGAGTTGGGAATAAGTGGAACCCAGCTTATTACCGAAACTCATTTGCGTGCAAGTTGCTCTCGCAGGTAAGCACCACTTCCACTGACGCGCGCTGAGCATGACGCACCCTACCCATCTTCGGAAAAGGTTGCTACTACTGTTGGGGTCTTTATTTGTGGAAATTATTATAGTCCCTTGAAAAAAACACACAAGTACGTGGTTGTGGGCTGGTGACAGTATGAAAACGGCAGGGTTTTGCCAGAAAAACAGGCGACGAGCCATAGGTATATGGGTGGAGGGGGGCGGGGGGAGCGAGAGAGAATAGACTAGGCCGACAGCCCAATGGAAAGTTTGTCGTCAAACAAAGCTGGATTCTTGGTTTGTCGTTGTGGCGTCCGCCTCCGCACGAGTGGTGGGCGCGGATTCTTGTATGAACTTTAGCGCTGTGTACGTCCTGCTCTCGGGCTGGCCTATGAGGTAATCGGGTCGGGGTTGGAATTTGATGAGGAGGGGCCCCAGCGATTTGCCTTCTTTCTGCGCTGAGGATGGGAGCTCGACTTTGACGTTAGCGTTGGTGGGTATTAGGGGTATGCAGCTGTCCATCACGACACAGTCCTCAGGTGGAGCGCTGCCGTGTTCCCGTAGCTGTTGGGACATCAGCAACTGTTCGTAGGCCGCATTTGCAGGTGTGGCTGCTGATAATAATGAAAAAATAACAGCTACTTAAAGGTCATTAGTAGACACTATCTGAGCATATTAAACGTAAGATTGTCGACTGGGTGCATGTTTTGAAGGCGCACCTTCACTGGTATTTTCGGTATTTCTAGTGCACTTCTGATTTGTTAACCAGGATCATTAGTCAGCGGTGTAATTTAACTCCGGTTGCTATCGCAACCATGCGCCTTTCCTCAGTCTCTAATAGAGACAGGCATGTCTGCTTTTTCTTATTTCATATCCGTGTTAATCAAGTGAAACAACTGATTCATGCCCATAAAGCTCGTCGGAAGTATCCTTATTTTCAGGGAAATTCTGATGCTCACAGGGGTAACTTTACTTACTTTGTAGGTTTGCACCATGGCGCATCTTCTCACCGGAGTACATTTATGTAAACACGAAAATACGCATGATGATTGATTGCGTTGTTGAGGTGTAGGTGTGACTAGTGCTTGTTTGACAGTTTTCTTTTAAACTTTTCCGGGCGAAGTTACTGCATACTCGGCTCAAATGCGAAAAATAAATTGCAAATTCCATAAGCCCGATAGCCGTCTGGATATCGTCTCCTACAAATCGACTGCAGAAAAGCCTATAAATAACCGGCTTCTAGCATCCTCCTGTCATTCCTCTATGTCGCTGTGTGGTCGCTCTAGAGGTTCTTGATGTCCTACTCTGTCGTCATTCATTTTTTGCTCGTGTTTATGCGACTGCTTCATGGATACCTCACCCATTCCCCATTGCAGTAAACTGACCGGCTCGTACAGGGGACAAGATGGGGAATGGGAAGGAAGTGTGAGGTCGACGAGTCAGCTCATTTTCCTCACGATAAAAAATCCAACTAGCTCGAAGCTATCAAGATGGGCTAAAAGCCGTGGCTTGGAAGGCTGCCAACTGATGGAGATAACTTAGACCTTGAAGTCGGCCCAGTGTTAGGTGTTTTTGTGGAGCGGTCGACTGGTGCTCTAAGAGTGGGGCTGCAATGGCTCCTTCTTCATGGGGCATTTATGACATTTCCATTCCGTGGGATCCGAGCCAGGCGTGACGCCACGCCTAGGTGCGGCTTCGACCGCGCCAGCCACCCTTTTGTTGTTGGTTAGAAACCTGGTCATTTTCTGTGTGGACGAGGTAGTGTGGAGTTAAACGCCAAGGTGCGGGCTCGACCGTGCCATCTACCTGCGCCTTGCCCCCGTCCCCGGTCTTCTTGACCCTGTCTTGACACCGGTCTCAGGTGGGAGAGGAAGAGAGAGTGTGGTAGATGCAGCGCAAGTTTACTTGCATTATAAACCCTGCGCAAGCCACCGTCCTTGCTCTTACACTGCTGTGGAGCACACGATGGACGTCGTCGAAACGGATGGTCGAACTTCATGGACAAACGCTTTTGATTATACTTGAAACTGTCCCAGTAAATTGGGGTGTTCCCTCACAGCCTGCCGTCTCTGGGTGTTTGGGACGTACTCTAGGGTTTTGATTCGGGTCCCACAAACAGGCAGCGCCGCTGGCGTGGTAAACCTCCCTGTTTCTGCATTTGCATATGGTAGGCATCAGTCCGGCTGGTCTAAGTGTAAATGAGCGTCTGATTGTTGCCACACGTGCGCGCGGCATGCGTTAGGCGGGAGGCTTTAAATCGAAACGAACATTCTGCCCCACCTCCTCACCATCTGGCCGACATGCTGGGATTTCACTGGTGTGTAAACAGAGAAGCTACAGTGAGACGGCTCCGGATGCATCCCACCCCTTGTGGCAAATTGGCGCATTCCTCAATGTGGTAAATCAGTTGAGCTCAAAACTAGCTCAGCCCGTTGCGAGTCGTGCGTTGAGGCAACGGGATTCAGACTGTAATGCAGCGCTCGCTCATGGGAACTCCTGAACCCTCTCACCGTGGTCCGTCGAGTCAGGGGCTGGGTCGTGTGTGGTACGCGTAGACGGATTGTTTGGCTCTGCCGGCCACTGCACCCACAGTCCTGTCAGGTCGTCTTGACTTTGTCCTGTCACTTGAGCACAGTAGCTCGTCGCTGTGCTCACCTCATGGGATGGTCGTAGGTTGCGAGGGTTGACCCGTCGTGCCCGTGTGGGCCGTCAAAATGGGTGGCATTGTTGTTCCAGTACGTTCTAATCAGACCTATGTTCAGGATGGCGTAGGCCAACACACGTGGATAGAACAGAGGGCGCAGGCGCAGTGGATGACGGAGCCAAACGGCTCCTCTACGCGTGCCACTCACAACCCAAAAACGCTTGGGGCAGTTTGGACCTCGCATACTTGGGCATGTTACAAAGTCCACGTTTGAGGAAATACTAAGGTTTTACCATCAGTTCTGAGAACGCCCTCGGTTGGTAAATCTCCAGGCCAGAATTGGCAGCGCACCGTGATCGGTTCAAGTGAGGGATACGCTAGTTTTCCGTTCGGATTGCTTTCCCAGTGTCGACCCCATTTTTCTCCTGCATGCACCGGTCCAGTATCCGAGACTAGGAAGACTAGCAGCTGGGGGACTGGGCAATCCGTCTACGCATGCCACACGCGTCCTGGTTCCCACTCCAGATGTACCAGGTTACAATAAGGGTTGCTTTATCTCATATAGGAGACCGTACTGAACTAATTCAGCCTCTTAGCTACCTGGCGCGACATATTCCAGCAGGTAGGGAACTCCTACTTCTCAGGTTACGGAATTGCCAAACGTTTCCAAAAACAGGCTCTTGGAGGTAAAGTGGAAAGTCTGCCATCATTTTGATTGTGAATAGGTGCATTGACTTGAATCGACTTTAGAAAAATCGCATGAAAGACAATGAATGTGAGCACGATCGCACTAAATACGACAGTTAGCTCACACAAGTGGCGAGGGACTGCGAAACGTCCCCAAACAACTTCCCCCTTTCCCTCTTCAACAGATATACGGCACATTGGGATCAACTGTGGCACCGGCACCTGCTCATGACTCATCATCGGCTGGTGAAAACGGATGCTCTCCGACGGAATAAACAATTTCAGAGGAGGGAGAGAGAGAGAGACAAAGAGGGAGAAGCAGTCGTATAATGCGCGATGAGGGTGGGTTCCAAGATATCTTCAGTTAAAAAATTGAAAGGAAATATCGTCCGATTTTGACGACCAAGCGGGTGGAAAACAGGAGTTTGGGCTCATCATTAAGTCCCTAGCATCTACTGCAAGGTTTCATGGAGGGGCTCGGATTGTCACTCGTCACATAAAATTCTTAATGGACGAAGTAAATACTTTGGGGCGTTTCAAGTTATAGAACTGACCTGGCAAATTCGTGTGTTTAGGAGATAGATCGGCAGTGTCAGTATTTGTGAAGAAAAAAACACGATCGCTGGGACAAAAGCTTTATCCGCCGGACGTTTCGGAGTACTGCTCGAAACCATCATCAGAGACAACAGCAGATACGGACAGTTCATTCAAAAGGGGCTGCAGTATTTATAGGATGCAGTCTCCATGCTACCGCATACCAATGAATATTCACGGCTCCCCCCTTCATCAGGAATCGTTGCACTTAGTGTGCTGACTGTTTGATGGTCGACACTCGCGTCATTAATTGCTGCAATTTCATCCCATGCGTTGGATGTTGGTGTGATGATTGTTTGGCCAACTGATCCACCGACCCTGGAGTTGGGAAAAGTGTTCACCTGTGCGTTCCCCGCGTGTCTAATTACTCCGCGCCTAGGCGAAGTCTCAGCACCGAGTATGCAAGGGGAAGTTCATTGCACTTGTTAATTGACTGGGGGCCAGTAAACCATGATTCAAGCAGCAACTGCATCCTATAAATACTGCATCCCCTTGTGAATGAAAGAACGATATCTGCTGTTATCCCTGGTTACGGGTTCGAGCGGAAATCAGAAACGTCGGGCGAATAAAGCTCTTGTTCCAGCCATCGTGTCTCCTTCTTCACGGCTGCTTCCTGAGTCTCGTCTCTTCGCCTCTATTGACAGTGTTAATTCATAACCCACCGCTCGCAAAATGAACCACATAGCAGTCCAGCGGAGGGGCCCATTTCTATTCTTCGAATTCGCCAGACTGACGTCTAGCCTAGAACCAGCTTGCTAAACAAATTCCTCCTCTGTAGGCATCCTCCTAGCGCGGTTGAGATCACGAAAAACAGGCATACGGCACTGTCTCTTGATGGGTCATTACAACTGCCTCTGTCACAAAGTCCTCAGGTAGGAGTTTAATTTCCTCTAAGACGTGTCTAAAGACTTTACTGATACGTTAACAATCACCGATTAGAAGGTCCCTAAGACAGACGGTTTTTATGTTCCACTCAGGATAGAGAGTCAGGATACTTTAGTGACCCCACACCGCTCCCTCGGAGTTGTGGACGACCGCCAACCGTTGAACCTGTCATCGTGTTTGCTTCGGGGTCAATTAAACCAACAGGCAGTTAATTTCCTGTGTAAAGCCGCGCTGGTCTGCAGCCAATTGACGGGATCTAACTCAGACACACGAGTGCCCAGACAGTTGCGGTCGTTCAAGGACCACCTGAACATAGACTATCCCAAAGTAACACTCCTCATGCGGTGTGCGACATGATAGTTTAACCGTCGTTACTAACAATGTCCACCGTGGGCCCCCCAGCATGGTAGGCGCAGGGACGATGACTTGCGCAGCGTCTATCTCACTCCGCGCTCATTCACCCATATACGTCCGATGTCAAGATAAAGTCAAGAAAGCCGAAGGTGGGAGAGGGCGCAGGTGAATGGAACGGCACGTGTCACAGCACCCCTGGTCCGCATGTAAAGGACCAGGATTCCGCAGAAGGATGCTGCTACATAAAGGCCAGATTGAGAGGGAGCTACTGCGTCCTGAGAGGAGGACTGAGTTATCTTGTCTGTTGGCAGCCATCCTTCGGTCGCAGAGCGACATGCATAAGTGGACACGAAGAAGTCTCGACCTAGCTTCGACGCACACACAAAAAATTGGCTGACATCACAGTCCCTTCGCTCCAAGGTATGACAGCACACACCCTCCCCTCTCCAGCGGTTACTGCTGCCTCTCCCAGCAAGCCGGGGTTCTGTACACAACAATCCTCGCGTTGTGGCCTGACTATTTTGGCGCCACGACAAAAGAATGCCTTTTGCTAGTCGCACTCAGATACGCTCCCTTAATGTAACTTGGTAAATGTTTGGTAAGGGCCGGGTCGCGTATGGCCCGCATAGACGGATTATTTGGCCTTTTCAAGGCCAGCGCCCACGCCCTTCCCCCGCTTCTCTCATTGCTGCCCTTCGGAGGGGGGGGGGGAGTAGTTGAAATTATCACCCCCTTGCGGTTGGACTATCATGTCGCTGTCAGCAGCGTTACTTTATCCCCCAAAACGCCGTGCAGATATTTCAGGGTATTTTTGTGAGAATAACATCCACTGCAGCCAGCCTTTCCGCCTTCAGACAGAAAGCGAGAAATTAAAACGCGGTCACGACAGCCACGGTCTTTCAGTCGACGATAATTAATGGGTAGTGTTTGAGGCACCAAGGTAGAAAGAAGCTAAGGCAAAAACCACTCCTCGTCTCTTTTACGCGTTCGCCATTGCTTTCAGGAGGAGTAAATTAGATATCCCCTTTGTGTTTTAACTAAAAGGTAACTTTTCACCACTTCAAGGGTCCAGAAAAGCATCCTGTCATCCGTCGAGTTCTCTGACATTTGATTTCCCTTTGAACTCCCGGGGTACTGCGCCTGTAGCTCCGTGCAAAGCATGTACAAACACACACACAGCTCAGTTGCCCAATCCTGGGCATCTTGACAGGGCGCCTTTGTAATTTTTAATGGTAATCTCACGAGAGTAGCAGTATTCGTGTCATGTGCTGGGTGGGAGGGTAGCTCATGCCCCAGTCAACTAAAACTTGCTAGGAGCGTGGATGGAAGCAGAGAGTTCAGAATTGGCGTTCCAGTCTCCGTGCACAGTAGTAATAATTGTGCGACCGATGGATATGCACTCTCCTCCCCCCACCCAACTTTGTCGTACCTGAACTGGTGGGACTGCGTGAGAGCATCAAAGTGTGCCGCCAGTCGAGAAGGCTGAAATTTCAACTCGAGTTTTAGTTTTTTTCATGTGAACGCTGTGTTCATGCACAGTTGCGCATAATGGGTAATTTTGCCTCTCCAAATATACTATGCGCACAGCCGGTACACTGCCGAGAGATTGCGCCCCTTAGGGGGGAGGGGGGGGGAGGCATGCAGCGATGCGTCCTGCTTGGGGGGACGGAAGACGAGTGAGTACTTCTCACTTTGGACCTCCAGTTTGAAACCCTTGCAGGCGGTCAAATGGCAACGGCCAATCGCTGATTGAGGAACGATATGAACAAGGACTATAGAAGCTGAGCTGGCTATTCCTGGCCGTCAGTCAACCACACCCTAAACTGCGGAATGGGAAGACATGGGGCTCCTAGTAGGGAAATGATTCCCGTGTTCGACCATTGGACTGCTGGCTCACGTCTTGGTGGCCAAGGTCTGGGTGATCTGAAGAAGCGTGGAGACTGGCGCATGGTTGACTGACGATCGTTCATGAGCCAGAAACGAATAATCAAATTCCCCCTGTCCTTGCCGGTTAAATTAATCGAGGAGTACGATTCACTTAATTGCCTAACAATAATGATTCATCAAATGGGCGTAGTTCGCAGTACCTAGTTAGACGTTTGACCCACAGTCCAGATTAGCTCTTGATTTTATTCACCCTGAGACCGAACAGAACCTACGGGAAAATTCTGGACACTTATGAGAGTGAAAAACTTAACTGGAAGGTAAGTGCACGGTTTTTATACATTAACAAGAGATCTTGTCACATTTTGAGATAACCATGATCGCATCCGAAAAGCCCCACATTCTGTGCCGTAATTGGGCCAGCTCAACCAAGTCTCCTCCCAACCCCGTGCACCGCCTCAGTTCAATGGCGGAGCGTTCGAATCTACACCAACTGGGCCGTAGTTATGATCCGGGATCTTGCCGTCCCGGGGTTTAGGTATCGTTGACTGGGCTGGCCGTTACGACTTCACCTGGATCTCCGAATCTGTTTGATTAGCGCTGTGGTGGAAAAGGCATGTTGGTCAACAGTACACCATATTGATCTGCACACAAGCTGATCGACACGGGACGCCTGCCTATTGCAGACTTCTTCAAGAAGGAGATACGATCGCTGTGATAAGAGCTTTATTAGCCTGACGTTTCGGCTTCCTGCTCCAACCCATCATCAGAGACAAAAGCAGATACGGGTGATTCACGCACAAGGGGCTGCAGTCGCCATGCCACCGCATACCTATGAACATTCACGGCTCCCCCCTTCATCCGGGATCGTCGCACTTGCTAACTGTTTGATGGTCGACATTTGCGTCGTTCCTTGCTTTAATATCATCACGTGCATTGGATGTTGGCGTGATGATTGCTCGACCATCTGATCCACCGACCCTGGAGTTGGAAAAAGTGTTCACCTGTGCGCTCCACGCCTAGACGAAGTCTCAGCCCGGTGTATTGAATGGGAAGATCATTACACTTGTTAATAGACTGGGGGCCAGTAAACCATGACTAAAGCAGCTCCCGGCTCACGCGGTTGTTACCTCTTGCGAGAATTTTGACCTCGTCAAATTTGAATGTGTGGCCGGAACCCGTCGAATGAGCCGCAACTTGAGAGCTGGTGTCATTTCTCCACACCGCTGCAGCGTGTTCGGCCATTCTCGTTCGGAGCTGTCTTCTGGTTCTCCGACGTATTTGCTTTGTGCGCAACTGCGCCAGATCCGACAAACGACTCCAGACGTTTCTTGCCTTGGCATTTGGTCTTTCGGTTTAATTACCTGACGCCTGATGGTTGCCTCCGGTCTGTGTGTAACTCCAACCCCAAGTGGTGCGAGAAGGCGGCCGACAGCTTCCGAAACGCTCTTGACTTACGGAAGTGCCCGCCAAGATTTGGTGTCCGTGCGGTTAGGCCTTTCGTCCCTTTTGCGTATGCACCGGTCGAGAAAGTTGCGCGGGTAGCCATTGGCTTTAAAGACCCGTCGGAGGTGTTGTAATTCGGCAATTTTGTCTTCCGGCTCACTGCAGTGCGTTTCGACACGCCGATAGAGCGTCCTTACACAACTGCGTTTGTGGCTGATTGGGTGGTTGCTGTTGAAGTTCACTGTTTGCATCGTATTTATTGATTTCCTGAACACTTTGGTCTTTAGTCCACCACAAGCTTTGCGGCATACGGGGACCTCCAGAAAGGCCAGCAGGTTGTTCTCTTCATCCTCCATCGTAAGTTGAATGTCCGGGAAGACGGCGTTGAGATGTCCTTTGAATGTCAGCACCTGATCCCGTTCGATGACGACGAAAGCTTCATCCACATACCGGGCCCAGAACTTCAGTCTGTGGCGTTGGAAGACCAACGACTGCAGCCGTTTCAGGACCGCCTCGCGAAGAATCCCGAAATCGGCGAACCCATTGGTGTGTCGCCTTCTTCAAGACTACTTCCTGAGACTTGTCCCTTCACTTCTATTGGCAGACTTCTTCGTTCCGTCAACCTTCGGAAGCCGGACAATAGACAAATGTCCATGTTGGGAGTCAAGCAACCGAATGTCGAGGTTCCGCTAGTGGTTGTCAACGCGGCCGCACACTCATGGCGCCTTCGATCCGCCTAGTTTCCCCTGTCAGTCCTTTGCTTGAGCCGCATCCTTCGCTGATTGGATACAGACGAACCAATCGCAAGAGCATGCATGAGCCTAGCACCGGGCCTAGAAACCTAACGGTTGGCATAAGACTTCGGAGGACACTCGCTGCCACTACTTGTCAAGTCTTGTACACTCCCTTGCAACAATAAACGTTGTCCAAATTACTCTGTTTTGGGAAAACACGAATTGTGGACGTCTCACACATGGATAGTAACACTTTCGCGGGGACTTTCGCAGTGTGCTGAGGTCTGCATGACAGATGCACTCGAGGAGCGGCTAACGAGACTGAAAATATGGTTTCCAAATTTGCATCACGTGACTTGCCATGTCTTTCGCAGCGCAGTTGAGATGGAATAGAAATGGAAGGTGAATACACAGGCAGCGTATTCTTTCGCCAGAACGTGTGAAGCTAATCACACCGAGGTTAGTTAGAAAGGGTTCAGGAAATGTGGGGGTCATTTGATCGATGCTACCTTTAACGTAGGAGAGATCGCCGCTTCTAGAAGGGCTGGGCTGACAACGGAAATTAACTTGCGTTCTGTAAGAACGATTGGTGAACGCCCCCAACCATTTTATATTCCCGATCGAAAACCGACAGGGCAACGGGCTCGTGGCCCAGTGGTTAGAGGCGTGGACTTCTAACTAACAGGTCGCGAGTTCAAGCCACGGGTGTTTCACACTTCGGGGTTGGGTATGACTGGCTGACGACGGTTAATAAGCCAGAAATGGCCATTCCAGTCTCCCCTGTCTTTGTTGGTAATAACATACTGCCTATATCATGCGCCGCTGTGCGGCTGCTGGTTGGGCTCGAGAGAGAACCCATAAGGCACAACGGAACGAGTGAGTTTCGTAAGAACGGTCGGTGAACGTCCACCCTCCCCCCATTACATTCACTTTCTTCCAAATTTGCCAAGAAACGCGGGCGCATTTATTAGACTACATAAAAGAACAATTGGCACAGAAATGCCTGCTGACATCCCATTTGCCAACGACAGGGAAGACGTAGCTTGCTCGGAGAAGGAAAAACAAGACCCGGAATTCCTCAGATTTATCATCCTAAGATGTTGGCTGCTCACTCTTGATGGGGCATCATCAGAACGATCGTCATATCGTTGGCGTGCTCGCGTAACTGCGTGCGCTGCAGGTCTATGCAGGCCGCTTGGTCGGACTTCCCACCGGTAGGTCATCTGCACGTCTGTCGAGGATGAAAATCATGCTCCGTACCATATTGCTTTGCATCCTGACTTAGGAAGATCAACAACACACAGGAAACTGAGCAGTACTCCTAACCACCAAAATATTTTCAGTGTCTGTTGCCCAACGCATGACTGGGGTAAGTTACTGATCCAAATGACCGACAAACGATGAACCGGACTCCGATGTACACAACCGCGGATGAATGGCCAACGAGTAGACGCCAGGGGCGGGGGGGGACAGCGTCTTGCCCCTCCCTCCCCCTCTGCAGCCGGGGAAACCCACTGCCTAATTAAACTTTTTAATTACGAACAGGGTTCTTGCACTCATGGTCCACCCACCCGAGTACGTGCACCCTTTGAAGTTGCACTATGGCAGGCAGCTATTTTATGAATTTCGCTGGATGTGAATAATTAAGGAGACAACGGTAATGCGTTTTTGGCGGGACTGTTGTGCAGGCCTGTAGTCCCTACTGTTTGACTTTCTGGGGGATGGAAATGCACGCGGAAAAAAGACAGGGGTTGTCAACAGTACACAGACGTGCATGCGTGAGTGCGGACGGAGAAGTGAGTCCTAATCAACGGGCAGAGGCCGGGACAAAAAACGCGCAGAGGAACGGGACTCGCGTAGTCGCATCCACCTTGGTTTCAGCGTTCTCGCTCTCTCTCTCTCTTCTTTTTTTGCGGTTACGCCCCGCTTATATTGACCTTTTCTCCACCAAAAATGCAAGCCACGCCTCTGAGGTGGTCTACGAGAGGTCTTCAGGTGCAGACTCAGTTTGCCTGAGAAATTAGCTCCGAAGTCTCGCTCACAAGTGACAACCAGCCAGGTACATTATTTTCGTGTCGCATGTGTTTAAAAATTACCGGAGATGGAAACCGGCTTCCCCGACCACAGTAAGTAAATCCTACATAGGGGGGGGGGGCAGCAATCATCCGGTAGGCATCTGGAGTGACTCTGGTCACTCCTCCTTCCCTGTCATTACAGGGTCCTATTGGATAATCCGTCTGATTGCAGACACTGTACATTGCTCGCCTCAGCAAAACGCGCTTCTCGAAAAGAACTAGAATTTGGTGAGGTGTGTTACAAAATAAATTTTATTTTCCCGCGGCCTCTCAAAGGATGAAAGACGAAAGATGTTGGAGCCGTACACGGAAAATATACGGCTTGTAGTTTTGAAACCCTGAATGCGAGTGTAACAGCAGGTCGGGTTCAAAATTATTCGGGAATTAGAAAAATTTTTTAAAATCGAATTATACTCTTCTTTCGAGTATAAAATCGGAAAAGATGTGATTTTCTACCAAATAGGTAAAAGACTGGATGTTTTTATGCATGTTTTCCGTGAAATATAATTGAATTTTCAAGGGCATCAAAAATCAAGTAGAAAATTGCATGCTACTTAAGTAGTCATTTTTGCAAAGTATAGTTCCTGCATGAAGTCAAACATAAGTTCATTCGAAAGCTGACACCTTGAGGTAAATGGACTATTATAAATTTATGCTTCAGGCTGACTAGGTTTACAACTTTACTTAATTAATCTTTTCGAAACGAGGACGTGTTTTGAAATTTTGGTTGGCATTTCATGAGTTAGCTTACCTACTGTACTTACAGTGAGAGATCGATCACATGAAATGTTGGCTGAAATTCTGAAATGGGTTTTTGATTAGGAAGGATTACTTGGTTGTGGTTGTAATACTGATTATCTTAAGACATATTCTTATAACATTTCTGACTCGGCAGGATGTCGGCTTTTAAATGTACTTCTTTTCAATCTCCTGTAGAAAGCGTGGTCGGTAATATCTATTTAATGGCCTAGAAAAATATGTGATTTTCTTCACGCGCAACGCATGCACCTTGTAGAGGAAATCACTAAGCGCTAATGCAACGAATGATCAGGCTCCAAATTATTCGGCAACTAGAGAACTTTTTTAAAACCAAATTATACTTCTTCCTTAACTATAAAATATAAAGAAGACGTCATTTTCTATTGATTGACTAAAAGAAAGCATATTTTGTTTATGGGTTCTATAAAATATATTTGAATTTGCAAGACCATCGAAAATCAATGGGAAAAATGCATGTCACTTATGTAGCCATTTTTTACCGAGTACGGTCTCTACAGGAAATCGAAAAGCAATTTATTTAAAAGCTGGCATCCTGCCGAGTCCAAAATGTTATAAGAGTATGCCTTATGATAATCATTTTCACAACCGCGACCAAGTAATCCTTCCTAATCGAAAACGAATTTCAGAATTTCAACCAACATTTCATGAGATCGGTCACTGACTGTACTAGTTGTGCCTCGAGGTTCTATCCAGGGCCCCACAGGCAGTCGCAGGGCACTGGTCGGCAGAATAACATTACTGGCAAGGACAAGGTAAACTGAAATAACCAGTTCTGACTTATTAGCCATCATCAGCCGGGCATATCCAACGCCAGGTTTGCAACCCCTCGGACTAGAATCCGCATTCTGTTGGTTAGAAGTCGAGAGCTCTAACCGCTGAGTCACGGGCTCTTTATCATGTCAGCTGCGATCGAGTGACTAAAGAGAAGCTCACAGGTCGGGGCATATTCGTGCAGTTCGTGAGCAAACTACTCACATTCCTCATGCAAAACGAACAGACATCTTCACCTTGCTGTGGGAAACAACTTCTGCGGGTTCCCTACTCTGTGCTCACCGGCCTGAACTCACGCCCTCGCATTGTTAAATGCCCCTGTAATTAAAATTCCTGATTTTGTTCAACGTCCAAGTTATTACAGCATAAAAACATCCGCCTACCGGGTTGAGGCGACAGACTGGGAATTCATTTAGACAAAACCACTGGAAACGGTCACAACTGTTGGTATTAAAATTCACCAGCCTCTGTTTTTAAACTTGGGGACGTAAACATATGTTTGCGTGCGGGCTTGTAGAGGGGTCAGCCGCTCACTGCCTGGTAGAGGAAGAAACGTGTAGTCTAATAGACTAGGTGGATTAACTCATGAAATGTCAACCGAAATTCTGAAATGCGTTTACCTTTCGAAAAGCGTAATTAAGTAGGGCTGTAAAACTATTCAGCCTGCAAAATAATTCTATAATAATTCAGTTACCTCCGGATGCCGACTTTCGAACGAACTTCCTTACGGCTGCATACAAAAAATATGCTCTACAAAAATGACTACTTAATTAGCATGAATTTTTGTTGATTTTCGATGCCCTTAAGGACTCAGTTATACTTCTTGGAATACATGCATAAAATATACATTCTTTTGTTCACTCGATAGAAACTGCTTTTATACTCAAAGAAATGCTATAATGTGTTTTTCAAAACTTCTCCAACTCCCGAATAACTTTAAACCCGACTTACCATTTACTTACATTCAGCGTTTCCAAACTATTTCCACTTACGGAAAACCATATATTTCTCCACGGCATTAGGAGAAAACCAAATGGGGTTCATAAAATTTAGCAGTGGATTTGCTTTGCATTGTTAACCTTACAGGACACACTAGCAAATGCAGAGACATGACGATTGATGAACGGCCATTTCACGCTATTTAAGAGTCTCACAATGAAACTTTTTTACAACCGAATTATGTCCCTCTTTTGAGTATAAAATTGGAAGAAGACGCAATGTTCGGCCGGATGAGTGAAAGAGTATATATTTTTATGCATGTTTTCCATGAAATATAATTGGACTTTTAGGGGTATAGAAAATCAGTGGAAAAAAATTCGTGCTAAATAAGCGGTCATTTTTTACAGAGTGCAGTTTTTGCATGCAGCTGGAAGGAAATTCATTCGAAAGCCGGCATCCAGAGGTAACTGAACTATTATAGAACTATGTTACAGGCTGACTAGTTTTACAACCCCACTTAATTAATCTTTTCGAAACGAACACGCATTTCGGAATTTCGGTTGACATTTCTTGATTTAGCCCGCCTACTCTACAGTTCTTTCCTTCTAAATGCAGTTAAGCACAGCATTTAGAAGAATTTGGTACCAAAATTATCGCATTGGAAGGCCGATTGCAACCGCAAGCTATGCTGAAATACGTGGCTTCTTGACACTTGCCAGAACAGCGACAACTCACCAACTGTGCTGACAGACAAGTTAATTTGCAATGATCTCGTGACTAGAGGGGTCGTTTATGCGGTTTCTTGTCATCCGCAAACAGTGCACAAATTCAAATGGGATCAGCAATCCTGATATTGCTGAAAGGACGCAGTAGGAAATAGGCGTGCTGTGACTGGTTAATCGAGTTCCATAGAGAATCGAGCTGCCGAAGGTCTACGAACTCGATGTGATTGTACTCATCGGAATGCCATTACTGGGTCTAATTCTAACACGTTTGGTGAAATTCCCAAAACGATCGTGACAGGGCTGCCTTGAAAGTGTTTCAAAGTGCGCCAGATCAGCCACCTTGTTCAACCCTTAATATTTCTTCCTACCTTGTGAAGTTTTATTAAATAGCAACCGATTTGAAAAAGGAGTGCACTAATGCGGCCAAACTATTCTGCAGGTGATCGGCCTGTGGTTCGCAAAAAGGGTCCCGTTGGGGAGAAAATAATTACACAAACTTTTTCAGGACTTATGGGAAATGACGGCAATTTACGGCCAAACCGTGGATTAGATCCAAAAGAAATTCATGGATGTCTGTGCGGAGAGGCTAAGCTGCATAACTGAAGCGTTATTGGACGAAAAATTTCATTTTTAGACATGTCCAGGGCCATTTACCAGTATAAAGTGATTGACGGACTGCCAACCCAGCAGTTCAGTGAACGTTTCCCCCCCCCCCCCTCCTCTTCCTCCTGCTAGTCCTACTCCTACTCCTCCGCCTCCTCCTCCCCCTCCTCTCATTGAACGATGAATTGCAGTTCTCCATGTCTGCGAAACAGTGTCCCCGACAAGTCGTTTACACTGCTCGCTGTAGTTCCCGACGTGTCTGAGAAAACTAGGAAATTAGGACAGCAAAACGTAAACCAAAACAGTCCCGAAAACCTAGCTCAGTGCACTGCAGGCGGGGATGGGAATGAAGGCTGAAAGTCCAGTCGTGACTGTGAGAAATCTTAGATCAGGGATGGTGACGATACTCATTTTACTGGGGGTAACATTATCATTCGCTTGGGGTTGCATAGAAATTCTTTAGGCGCCACACGTAACTATGGACGCCACGTACTAGAGGTGAATTTTTCGACTTTCAGGGGTACCTATTCTCTTGTCCTAACATTAGTCCTAATTTCAACTTTGGCTCCCCTAGAACTGAGCGTCGGGCTATTTGGAATACGGGAGGACCACATTCCCGTGGCTAAACATTCATCTTGCAGCAGTCTATACTTAGCAATAGCAACCGCCAAGACCTTATCATCAATTTTTCTACTCCGTTTGTTTCGACCAGCCAATCATGTTGAAATTGGGTTTGAGGCTTAGCTGGCAGTCTGAACGAAATGAGACTTAATGTGCGCTTGAAACCATCAGCGGTAGGGATTAAGTATATGAGCGGGGTAAGGAAAAAACTTCGGGACACTGCCTACTATATTTTTCAAAGAACGTGTGCTCCTGCAGAGTTTTTGACAGATACTTCGTCGGCGGAGTGACATTCGCTGACCTGTACCGCTGAAATACCTGCAATGATTCACTGTTCTGCACATTCCACACTTAATTCTTTGGTAAGAGGAAAGCACAATTTAAAAAAAACCTTCGACGAGGAGAGCATTCAGGTAGTAAAAATATACTCGAAATAAGGGTAGATGTAATGATACGTCTGTTAGTAAAGCAGGAGTGCTGGAATTCTGGTGAATTTGTCAAACGACGGTTGACCTTTCCTTGCATCGCACAAATACAGTAGGTGGGCTAACTCATGAAATCTCAACCGAAATTCCGAAACGCTATTTCGTTTCGAAGAGATTACTTAAGTGGGGTTGTAGAATTAATCATCTTGCAGCATAATTCTATAATAATTCAATTACCTCTGGATGCCGGCTTTCGTACGAACTTCTTGCCGGCTGCGTGCAAAAACTACACCCTGCAAAAGTGGCTACTTAGGTAGCATGCATTTTCCCATTGGTTTTCGATGCCCTTGAAATTTCAATTATATTTAATGGAAAACATGCATAAAAATATTAAGATTCTTGCTCATGCGGTAGAAAAGGACGTCTTTTCCTATTATATACTCGAATGAATGGTATACTTTGGTTAGAAAAAGGCTTCTGATTGTGAGACTTTGAATGCCGTAAAGTGACCATTCATGAAACGTCATGTATCTGCATTTACCAATATGGCTTGTAAAGTTATCAGTATGGCTCAAATCCACTGCTAAATTTTATGAACCCCATATGGTCTCCTCTTAATAACGTAGAGGAATGTTTTTCGTACGCGAAAAATATACAGCTGGTAATTCGGAAAGCGTGAATGAAAGTGTAACGGCAGGTCGGGTTTAAAATAATTCGGAAACTGGAAGAGATTTTGGAAGCCATATATAACACTTTTTTCGATATAAAACTGAAAGAAGACTTAATTATGTACCGGTTGAGAAAAATAATGAGTATTTTTATGCATTTTTTCCATGAAATATAATTGAATAGTTAAGGGCATCGGGACTCAATGAAAAAATGCATGCTACTTAAGTAGCCATTTTTTACAAAGCGCATTTTTGTATTCGGCCGGAAAGATGTTCGTCCGAAAGTCAGCTCACTGTACTGCTCTTTGTTTTTGAGAGCCTTGTAAACAAATTCCGCAGCACTGAGATCCAAAAGATACACTTTATTAACACTCACTGATATCCAGTAGGTGTCTTAACTCGTGAACCGTGATGCGATGACCAATGTGGGCGCACCTGAAACGACAGGGCAACCGGCTCGTGACTCATTGGTTAGAGGCGATGACTTCTAACAAACAGGTCGCCTCGGGTGTGCCACACTTCGGGGTTGGGTATGACTGGCTGACGACGGCTAATAAGCCAGAAACGGCCTTGTCTCCCTTGTCTTTGTTGGTAATATCATTTTGCACCTGAAACGTTGTGCATTTTACCCAATCGGCCGCCCATGAAATTAGGCAGATTTCTCTGCCACAAGTGGAAGAGCTGGCCACATCGAGCGCGAACAACTCCCAACAGAGCTCTGCCTAATAGTAATTTGACTGAAAAAACATTTCTTTTGATACACAGAAATTGGTATGCAAACGATTGCATCATATAATTCTGTTCGGATTTGTTAGTCACTGACCAGCCTCACAGGGTGTGACCTTATGGAACGTTTTGTTTCCTCGACGTCTCTGTCAGCAAAATCAAGCGAAGTCCTCTGTGTTTTAAGTAATTGCATCCTTCAAAAAAACGAAATCGGAAAAAGTACGCTGCACTCTCGTGGAAAAATTTTGGAGCCTTTCATCAAACATTACGCACTTAAATGTGTGCCATACTTCACGAAATGCAACCGACACTTTTAGACATTATTAAGCTTATGCTGTAACTTTTACCCAGCTTTTGCATGGAAATTCTGTATGTTCTTCTAAAGCCTGAGCCTACTCATTGGACGCGAATTCTCGGCTTTTCAGCATTTCCGCTTTTATTATGAAAATCGTTTTATTTCTAACCAGCTAACTAGCGGGCGCTTATTATTGGTTTTTGTGTCTTGGTGGATTCCTTTGGATTGGTGTCCGGTAAGATGTGGTTATGCAGCCGCACCTGGCAGACATAATTCTGTTAATGCTTGGGGTCAGAGTTAGGGGTTAGGACAACTATTTCTCAACCACTCAAAGTACAACCGCGCATTCCCAATGACCTTTCTTTTGCGCACAACTACTTGACCTCGTCGTCTGTCCGTTTCCCCGCCCCAAATGTAAAAACCCCAATTGCCACCGGTCCCGTATTACAGACAGCTGAGATTTATTTACCTTAGGTGCAGCTGCATAACCACATCTGACCTGGTTTCTGATTGATTATTGATTTTTCGTCTATTTAGGCACTTTACATCAGTTAAGTCGCACACCGCCAAGTATCGATTTTTTGAGAATGGCGGGTCGTACACTCATTGCGCATCGCGCCACCTCCCTCGAGGAGAAAAGTAGGTGCAACCGGGAAGTGAAAGAAGGAGAACACGCTGGCGGATTTGGAAAAACTTACACACTGAGCGTGCGTTCGAGTGGGAGGATATTGCCAAGCCAGTCGCCGGTGCTGAGGTCTGGTTTTTTTCAGCCAACAACTCGCAGTCAGCCAGTTTTTCGGCTCGTCGCGTCAGTTGGTCCGTCATTCTGGTCTCGCCTGCGCTCGCCTGGACCGCCGGCCTGCACAACGAAGCTGACTCCCCGTCAGATCCTTCACGCAGCTGGGTCTCCGAGAGGCCCACTGTGAGCACACCGGAGGTGGGCGCCTGGAAGAAGAAGCCGCAGGGGGTGTTTGCATCCTTCGCCAGTCGGTAGGAGTTGATGACCTCGTTCGGAGGGCCGTCCAGATTCTCCAAGGAGTGGACACCATAGGTGGTTGTAAGGCCTACAGATGCGGATAAAGGACGCTCATAGAAGGAGCTTATCAGTAATATCTGCCTCGGGCGAAAAAAAGCCAGGAGGGGGACAACGTTGGACGATGGCGTAGTCTACACTCCGCCCCCCCGCCATTATTTTGTCCATCATGTCTGACTGGGGAAAGTGTTGACTTACGCGTGATTATTTGCTCTCTGCCAAATGCAGCCGGGAGGACTGAACCAGGAACATTCCAGTTCGAGTGTCTCAAAAGACGATGCGTCCTACAACGCTGTGGACGCAGGAGGGCGACCCATGCGTCGATTACAGTGCGTGACCGATCTCATGAAATGTGGACCAAAATTCTGGGATGCGTTTCCGATTAGGAAGGATTGCTTAAGTGAAGCTGTTATACTGATTATCATGTAGCATAACCCTATAACATTTCCGACTCGCCAGGATGTCGGTTTTTCAATGCCAATCTTTTTGACCTCCTGCAGAAACCACACTCGATAGAAAATTACCATTTATGTGGCATGCATTTTTTTATTGATTTCCGATGGTCTTTTAAATTCAAATATATTTTTAAGAAAACGTTCACAAAAATATGCTTTCTTTTACTCTCTCGGTAGAAACTGACAATGTTTTCATATTTTATATCTGAAGAACGGGTTTCGGCGCAGTGACCAACGCAGCTTAACGGCCCGTCTACGCGTCTATCACACAACCTGGGCTGCGTACAAGGAACCGGCTTTTCACACAACCAACAGAGGGGCGACTTGGATCCCACACTAAGAAAAAGCCATTGTTATCTGACCCCTGGTCCAGTCAGGTACCTATCAGTTCGACTGTCCACCGTGTTCCCCACAGCAGGATGAGAACAGGGACTTGCTTAGCATCTATCACACTGTCTTCTTGACTCCCACCTGGATCCGGTGTCAAGCGAGAGTCAAGAAGACCGGAAGTGAGAGATATGGCGCAGGTGGATGATAGGGTGAAAACCCACACCTAGGCCTACCACCACAGCCTGCCGTCCAAAACGGGCACTGACCAGAAGTTTACACACTAAGAAAATGGGGGCGACGTTGGAAGCCTACCAAACTCCAAGCTAGTCCCAGTGTTGATCCAGCTCATCTACCGCGTGGCCCGTTTTAGGGGTCCCCACCGGACTGACTGCGAGATCTGAATCATCCTGTCAGTCGGCAACCTTCAGAGCCAGGACTTTGAGCGCGTCAGACTTACTATAGTGAGGAATACACCGGTGTGGCGTGAGGATAGAGTCTTCCCTTTCCAGTGTACCTGCTGACTAACCGAGCTTGCCAGCCATTTGATGTTGCGATTGGATGCAATGGTTGGCAGAGTTTCAGGAAGCGGTTATGGAGAAGACTCCATCGTTGGAAGGAAAATCTTGTCTCGGAGCGCGCGCAAGCCGGTGAGCCAGATGGCCGAGCAATCATCACGCCAGCATCCAACACGGGTGATGACATTTTGGTAATTAGCAATTTGCATGCCGGCCAGCAAGCAATAAGCGCACCAGCGGGCAACGATCCTTCATGAAGGGGAACGCGGTTAATTGCTATAGGTATGCGGTAGCATAGTGACTGCATCCTATAAATACTGCAGCTTCCTGTGCCCGAGTCACCCCTTTTCTGCTACTGTCTCTGATGATGGATTCAAGTGAGAATCCGAAACGTCAGACGAATAAAGCCCTTGTTCCAGCGATCGCTTCTTCTCCTGATCGAAATCTTGTCTGTCTGACGTCTCAGACTCTCCTCGGAGATCATTTTCGGAGTTGGCATGAGATGCAGTTGTCGGGCCGCCCACGATCGCATTTAGTGTATCTGCGGCCAAAGGGGAAACCTACTGCAGACGCAGTGGGGTGAACACACCTCAGAGGCGAGGAGGAGAAGGAGTGACAGCGACTTTCAAGTTGCAACTCACTCGATGGGATCCAATCACGCCGTCAAGGTAGACGGGACCGAACCGCTCGCAAGAGGTGACAGCGCGTTAGTCATGAGTTTTTGGCTGATGGTTCCCCAGCCTGCAGTCCATCAGCAAACGCAGTGATATCCCGCTCTTCTCTTGAGTGCCAAGACGCTGCTTCCAGCAGCGGCACTAATGAGCTAGACGGCCGATCAAATATTACGCCAATCACCAACACTGGTGGGGGGATTGTGATCGCCAGTGACTCAGTTGCAGACGACTAAACCATGATCCCGCCAGATACTGAGTGCTAGGACTATTAGCCTTCGTAGGCCTGTGGTTGCTTGGCAAATGCATGCTATTCATTCAGCACACACTATCTGCTGCTGTCTGCAAAGAGTGAAACTCTTGCTTCAGCAACCGACTCCCTCTCCCTCCATCGAAAGCCGCACTTGGTTACAAAAATTCTGGCTACTTCTCCACCACATAATAACTCGATTCGTTCAACCCTGTCGTACCTCACCCCATCTGGGTGCCGGCTACCCTCCCCACGGTGTTCGTGTATTTTCCGGCAGGTGGTCGGCAGCCCGACCACTACAAACCCTCTGCTACGTCCTCTGAACCTCAAAACGCTGTCCGCGCGCGCACGGTGATAGTGAAAGTTCTCCTTTTCCTCCCTCCCCCATCTCCAGCCACGAACTACATCAGTCTAGAAGGAAACAGCGAGGAAAAGGAGAAAAACAGCATCCAACGGCGCCCTTCTCCCCCGTACGTCTGAAGAACCAATGTGGGTGCGTATGTGTGTGTGCGTGTGGAGTTGTGTCAGTGGTGTTTTGAGTCTTGCGTGGATGGGGTCGAGGTAGCTGCGATCTGCTCCTATCCCGCTCTCCCCCACCCCGGCCACCCAAGCCACGCACCTTCACAGTGTGCCAGGACACGGTAAGAGGTAATTTTCTAAATATTCCCACCTGTCTCCTCCGACGTCCCCTGACGGTCTGCTGTTTGGGTGTGGGAACAAACAGCAGTCTGATTGATGGCGTCTACCTCTACGGCAGGATTTCGCCCGAGAAGTCAGTAGGTGATGCGTGCACCTGAGCACTCCAGTAGTGCCTGGTGGGAGACGTTATATGCAGGTTTGTGTGCGGATCCCGACCTAGTTGGATATCGCCGAGAAACGGAAGCCGCATCCTGATGAGTGGACAGTTGATTCCACGCGAGACGACGGGCGGCTTTCTTGTCGTGTCACTTCAGTGGCATTAGCGGTTCCAGGTTATTGTTGTCTTTCTTTGGACTGTGGTATCCCGAGGATGCCTACTCTGCTTCCGCTTAATTGAATCATCGTTGTCCAGACGAACGAGTGGTCTCGCTGGGATCGGTGATGCCTGAATTGTATTAGGCACGCTGGTTGGCCTGATCAGTCACC